>JAPYZM010004852.1:0-14044 GCA_030522845.1 Psyttalia concolor
ATTAAAAAATCAAAAATTAACCGCTTAATAGATAAGAATCGGATATGAGCAATCGGATATTCCAAGTCAAATGCGAAATGAACAAACCCTTATGTTTCCGATTGTCTTTATGATCGTTTTCAGAGAAGTAATATAGCAGAACAAGCTCTCGTCAAATCTTTAGAGGGATTAGATTTTTTTTCAACGACTTATGAATTTTCAAAAATTCGGAAATTAAACTTTTTTCACACGACAATTGAAGTTCACAATGGATAATTTGTGCAAAAAAATAAAATTGGATTGTTTTATTCAAATTAAAATTACCTTTTGATTTGAAATTGAAAAAAAAATTTGTTCAAAAAGTCATAATTTTGGAACCTTCAGATGTCGCTGACATAAAATCTGATCGCTTAAAAAAATTGATGAGAGGTTGGTCTCATATACTACTTCTCAGAAAAAAATCGTGATGACAATTGGAAACATGATTTTTTTTATTTCGCATTTGATGTGGCATTGCTCATATATAGATCTTGAATTTTTGAAGAAAAAAAAATCAAAATGTAGCAATCGACCTGAAGTACTGAAAGAATGAGTAGCAAAATGAGAAATACTTTTTTAAGTCCCTCAATCGTAAAAAAGATCCTATCAATTTTCAAAAGTACGATGGTCGCTAGTTGACTCATTCCTGGTGAAATACCTGTTATAAATGTTTAATAAATTGAGATTTGAGACTTAAAAAATCTCAAATTAGAAGCTCTCGAAGTGTAAGCCTCTAGAAACCTAACCTAAATCCTTTAAAATATCAAACTGAGGCATTAATTTTCTGGGCAAATGATAAAAGAAGTTTAACGAGGGCTGACGCCAATGAATTGACACTTTCCTCCGAAAATCAGTAGAAAAAGTATCCCCAAAGAACACGATAAATCCCAGATTGGTTTAGTTGTATCGGGATGTCCTTGGTCGGCTCGCCGACAGAAAAGAGATTTCGACAAAAGGTAGCCGACTGTTCGGTGCCCACTCCTTTCAAAGAAAACACCTCTTTCAACTCACCGCCTTTTAGTGCTACTGCTGTACAACTCCACTCGACACATAGATTTCTCCGGCCCTTGGATTTCCCTAAAAAGTGGAGAAACATTCCCACCGCAGCGACGTTCGTTCCTTTGTTTCAGGGGAAAATTTGGGCGGAACCGGAATTGTGGGTTAGTGAGAAGCTGTGGGTGTTGGTTACTACAAACATTGAGTTTAAGACACCGAAAGACAATTAGACGCTCGAGGTGGAGAACAATTTTTCATTTTGATGAGGGATACTGAGTAAGCACCTGTGTTCCAAGCAAAACAGGTGGTGGTGAGAGCTGCTTGGAAATTCCATTCATTTTTTAATAAGATTGAAATATAACATGAAGGCTCTCCACCAAAGACTCTACGCTGGAATAATCGAATTTTGGTCTCAGTAAGCACAACATATAACATGACCGACATTATAGTATATTATACACTGACAAAAAAATGTAATTTTCACTGAAAAGAATTATATGTCACAGATCCCGAATTCAGCGATGTAACCGAGCGAAGCGACCTTAGAATCGCGGAGTTTTGGGCGCCTGTGGCATAAAAGTTTTTGGTCCATTCGCCAGTACTGAATGATTCTACAATGATCTCATCTCTTCTGGAAATTTGTCCGAAACTCACTCCTTGTCGATGTAATTCAATCACCACCAAAGTAAACCGCGTCGGCCAGAACTTTCCCCGAAACCTCAATTTCATGCCATTTAAATAATATCCCAATAACCCGTAATTCCCAAATTTATGAATATCAGATCCCTTACGTTCCTCGCTCAACCTCCAGAACCACCGAAAATCCGGATTCATGGGCTCCAATAATTGAGCAGCTCTGAGTAACAAAAAGGTTGGCTCCGTTTTTTTAATATCGAATTTAATAGACGATTAAATTTATATGGACATTCTGATTTTAATAATTTCCAAAAGAAATGATCTACGAGATAGTGGAAAAGGAGTAAACAATGTATAAACAACTACATATAATGTATTAGGCCTCCTATTTCATATTAATTTTCTTTTTGACTAAGGTCGATATTAACAATGCATTCTATCGTATTGTTATAATTTCCTAAAACAATTCTCTCCAATTGGAATCTGTAAGTAATTTTAAATCATAAAAAATGATATGACTGATACCAGAAGTTTTTGACTACTTCTATATTCATTCATTCCTGAATGACCTCATCTCATCTGAAAATTTCTTCGGAACCCACTCATTATCAGAAAATGCAACAATCAACCAAATAAACCGCGTCATCCACTTTCTCCAAAACTTCAGTTTTCTGTCAATTAAATGATATCTCAATAGCCTGTAATTCCCAATTTTATGAATACAAGATCACTTAAACTCCTCCCTCATCCCCCAGAACCACCAAAAATCCGGAAACATGCGCTCCAATAATTTAGAAACCCCCGATAACGAGAAAGTTGACTCCCATTTTTTTTTCTTTTTTCGGAAAAATATCGAGTGTAATTGGCGGTTGGAGTCGCCTGGATATTACGTTTTCAATAAATACCAAACCCAATGGTCTACGAGCTACTACAAGAGAGCAAACCGCGCGTGTCCCGAGTGAAGTTATGGTCATTGGGAGCGAAAGTGGAAGCCCATCTGCAAACGTAAGAAGAGAGAGACACGAAAAGTGGGCGGTTTTTTTTAGAAGGAAAAGATACGAGGGCACACAGCAGCCTGTTATCCTCGTCTTTACATCTGGTTCGCATAACCCGAGTGAAAAGTGTGCTGTAAAAGGAAGAGGATGATGCAAAGAATAAAAAAAAGGAGGAAAAAACGAGGGATGTAACGCCCCAGTTGGACACTTCACATGATAATTTCAGTGTAAAGCGATGAGAACCATCGCTGAGTGGATAAATCGGGGTAAAAAATATCATTTAATTTTATGATCAATGGAGACGACTAATTGAATCGTTCATAACGATTTTATGGGGTCGATAATGCGCTTTGAGGAACCGTCAATTTGTGGACTGGAGTGAAGCGAATCGGGGTGAATCAACGGCGGAGGTTCTAGGAGGGGAAAACGAGACCCTGAGGAATTTTTCGGTGGCATTCGTACGTGCTGACAATTTCTGAAGGGATGAGAGGTAAGGGATCGCTAGTCGTTGGGGAGAAATGTCACGTATCGAAAAGTTCCACTCGCTTTATCATTTGGGGCGTTTTGCAGGTGATTGGGGGCGGAGGGAGCATTTGCTGGCGCTCATGATGACAAGGAGATTTCCTTGTCGGGTGAGCAAGTTCTTCGCGTTATTGAGTCATTGGTTTCCTTGATTGGGGATATTTTTTGGTGAGTGACGAGCGGATGGAAACTATCTTTTCTCGAAAATTCTTGTACTCTTTTACACTGGCTTTAATTAATACTCAATTCCTTGGTTAATTTTTGTATTTTTTTTTCTGACATCAATTACTTTATGACAACAAAAATAACCAAGAATGTTTAGAATTCGGATATTAAGAGATTACCATCAAGATTACGATTGAAATTTTCAGAAATTTAATTGTTTTTTTACTGTGTCTTCCGGCTTTATCGTTGAATGTCGGCGCTGAACACATTTAATGACAGTTTAAAATATTTCTTTAATATTAATAAGTCAATGTCGCTAGTTTAGGAATTTTTTGCCTATCCAAAAAAATTATGGTTCGTTCGCCGATTACCTTTTGAAATGGAATCTCAATTTTATTGTCTTCGATTAATTTGGATTCATTTTCTTTGGACTACTCTTTTTGTGTTCAAAAATGAATTAATGTATCAGAAGATTTTATACCCGGAAACTTAACGTATTTGAATCTAATAAATGTTATTTAACATAAGCAGAACTTTAAATCGTTTTAAAAAAAAATTAAACGTGTGGTTAATTGCATTTTCTGTGAATACGTATTGTTTTTTTTCCAAAAAATTAGCAATATGTGTCCGAATGGGATTAATTATTTTGGCAATTTTCGTTTTACTACTGGTCTATGCTTTTTATTTCTTTTTCATGAAGCAAAATAGTTATTTTTGATAAATTTTCTATTGATTTTTTTATTTTCTTTGCATACAGTCAATCGGATATTAGTCAAATCTTCATGTTGACTTCGCTAATTTAGTCAACACTCAGTCTTGTCTGAAGTTATATTAAATGTTACTGCGCACCTGCACAGTTCTCGGGTGTCCATTCAGATTTATTTCTTTATTTTATATTTCATTTGTTTTTTTTATCGATAAGTACAAGAATTTGGAATTTATTTTAGAGATAAATACAACTGATTAAATTTTGTTTACAGGAGATTAGAATTTCAAATTTTATCTTCAATTCGACGTGAATTCTCTATCAGTGTCGGCTTGGAGAACTGTCTTTTGCAAAGTTTCCTTTTTTTATATAGTATTGTGTTTCTTCTTTGTAATATTGTCGACGTTCTTTATTTTGTCTTGCGAAGTTAGCGGAAAACAAATTATTTGATTCACTTGAGATAACTCTTTTTTGGTCGTTTTTAGAAAATTCCATAAAAAATCAAAATTCCTGTACTATATAGCATAGATATATAGTATCGTAAGAATCGATGGACAAAAAACACTATCCTCTTTTTTTTAATGGATAAAGGATTTAGTTACCCTGACACAAATCCAAACTTAAATTTGAACGATATTACAATGCTTGCATGTATTCCACGAAGCAAAAAGGTTTTATTTCAGAGTGTTTACATAAGTTTATTTATATGAATCCAATATATAATTATTCTGGTTATACGTGTCTTTAAAATTGTTAAGATACAATTTTTTGTCCAAACTAGTGCTTTCTCTCAGCGTAAAAAACCTCTCGGGTTAAAGTATGGGAAAGTCGTTCCAAGAATGAGGTTTCTCTACAACGCGGTCTACCAGAACACGTCCCTCAATATTTCACCCTGAAACGACAGAATCCCTCAATGATCTCGACTCTCTCTCCCGTCATAATAACGTTACCGACCCAATTTTTTGTCCTCTCCCCATCAATTAGTAAGTACATCCCAGACTAAACTATCTTTTTTTATTCTCCTCCCCCCTCTTCCCAGATAATGAGATTCTTTTTTTCCCTAATGCCCTCATTATTCGTAATATTTTTTTGTCCCAAGTGTTGCCCTCAATAAATTTTCGTACAGAATAGGACACGTGACCCAGGAACGAGAGCACGCGACAAAAAATTGGTCTAATAATAGTAAAAACTGGAGTAGCCAGAGAGAATAAAGGAAAAACTCGGTTGCGCCCGGAAAAACACACGAAAAAGAAAGCAATTGATGTTTTACGGGGCTCAAGCCGGGGGGGTGGGTACCTCAGGTTGTTTTGTGTTTCCCGGAACCGGGGCGAGAGGCTCGTGAGTCAAATTTTTACAACGTCCGGCAAAAATTTGAAAAATGGTCTCAAGACTCCCCCCCTCCCTGGCCCGCAGTATCGTCAGCCGTGAAACGGTCACTCAAAAATGTCGCAGTTAAATATTTTTCTGGGCCTCCCCAATATAACATTACGATCCCATTTCGCTAGAAAATAGTTCGCACTATACTACAGTTTTTATTTCTGCCAGACCGTAATAACACGAAAACTGTACCGAAAAAAGACATAAAATATGCAGAACAAGGTGACCTTTTTGAAATGAGGGGAGGGCAATGTTGTAGATATTTTAGAGCGGTGAGAGATTTACAGAAATCTGGGCCTCGCCCTACAATTTTTATGGCTACCGATGGCGCATTGTAAAAGACCCCACACACAAAAATCGTAAAATTTTTTGGTCTAGAAAAAGGTGACTTTATTTTTGGCGAAATAGACTAGGGAAAAATGTGGCCAATACCTGAAAATTTTGAAATACCTGTGAGGGTACTCTGGTCTAAATTGTATTTACCTGTAGTCGTATCAGGGTAAGTCATTATTGGTTTATTACTTAGGCATGGAGAATGAGTACTGAAGGTCAAAATGGCTGCCTGACTGGGAATTGGATGGCGGAACAATTGAAATATTTTTTTATACTGTTAGAAAATTATTCCTGAAATGAAAAAAAAAATGTTATTTTAAACAATGATTTAGTTACATACAATTTCGGTTACTAAAAAATCAATCCAATTCTCGGGTATTTATTGATGAAAGAATTGATAAAATGACAGAAGGATGATTACAAAAAATTAATGCTTTTCCTACGTAAGTAGATGTTTGGCGAAAAAAATCTCAAAATGATTAATAGAGCAACAAACAATTGCCATTGGAGCCAATGTTTTGAATGCATACGATGTCCTTCATCGGGACAATTATCACGGTTGAATAATTTTACGTAAAATTGCCAAATTTTTCATGGCAAAATGGCCAGATTTACGCCAGACAGGGTAAAATTCAAAAAGGGGATAAGCCATTTGACCATTTCACCTTCAGTTACATAATTTAGGACAGACATTGAAATCCTTTTACATAACATGCGCCATACAAAGAAGAATCATAATTCATACCATCATAACTTGCCAACACTCCAGCATTTTCAGGGCTCAATGGCTAATGTACTTTGAATAAAAGTCGAATACACTGTGAATATTTAAGAGGGGTCAGTCTGTAGAAAGAGTGCATGCCGGAAACTCGAAGGTCTCAGCGTCAAGATTTACGACGAAATAGAGTCAAACCAAAGCCCAGTGTGATGAAGTGTGTTGGGTAATAGTCGAGCGGTCGGTGAGGGTATTGGAGAACCCCTTCTGGGAAATAACTCAACCTTTGGGAAAGCAACCCTTACCGAGAACTCTTATTTACAACTGGAGCAACAGTTTTCACAAGGTAATTTGCGTTGCGCGTGACAGGCTGTACACTCCAAAATTGCGCCAGTAAAAGATGGACATAAGCCGGAGGATTCACAATGGTCTCAAGGACAGAAGGGTGAGGATTTTTAACCCTAACCTACAATTACGTCGTAAAGACAAATTCGAGGAAGACAATACCTGGTCGCGCTCCAGTTGCATAAAATAATAAAAGTTTTGAGACATTTAGTGAAGGTTAAAACCCCTTTCCAGAAATTTTCGAAGGGACTCTGTTGGGGTTCGGGTGTACGCTCGGGCGATGAGGTTTCCTCTTCCGTATTTGAAGAAAAAGAGAAAGGGGGACTTACCTGCTCTAGTTTGACATCAGTTATGTCCACTTACCTAACGGAGGGGCTGAGTTTCTGTTAGATAAGGATGGGCTGCATCCAAACGGCCCTTTTAGAGATTATCTGCAAGATTTTAAAGATATTTGAATTGGAAAAAATTATTATTTGTTTTAGTGAAATGAAAAACTTGCTTGAAAGATTTTTTTTACCGTCAAAATCGACACAATTTTCGTTCCTTAAGAAATCAAATTGACGAAAAAGTAATAATGACATTATTCATTTGATTTAAATCTCGACGGCTCAGTCTGACTAGAGCGTGACAGAGAAACCATTCGGAAGGGTGAAAAGAAACTACGTAGCAATATTTGAAGAATTTCAATTTGCAATGCCTCCAGATCCGTTAAGATAATTATATGGTATCAATTATATTTAATACTCATCTGCACGGTTGATGAATAATTAATATGAATTCAATAGTCATATTACTTCCGAAGGGACTGCCTGAGATGATGAAAAAAATAATAGAATGTGAAGAAAACGTTGAAAGGTTCAGTACATTTATCTATTTTTATGCCATAGGTGCCCGTAATCAAGCGATTCGAACCTCGTTGCGCTCGGTTAAATCGCGAATTACCTGCACAATGACATAATATATTGTATGAAACTTGTGTGTTATAGTGTTTTTTGGCTCGTGGGATTATAATACTCGCCTTCCGCTCGTGTTACAACCTCCCACGAGCCAAAAACATCATAACGCACATGTTGCATATTATACTATTTTTTAGTGTTCAGTCCATGATTAGTTTTGTAATATATCTGATCTCTTATATTCGTAAGCTATACTGGTGATCAGCTGACACCCTAGCATTTCTGTTTTTGACTAAAATTATCAAAACTTAATACTCCCTTGAATAGCATTAAGCACCGAAAAAGTTCCTATCAAGAAGGCGAAGATTCATTGGCTCGCGACCGTAAATTTCCGGATACATAAAATTTCTTACCTCCGTAATACGGATTTTCGTGAACCGGTAATATACTGGATGGCGCTGCTATAGCTCCTCGATTTTTCTATGAAAATTAAGGGCCGAAAATGTCGCATTTATTTTTGCCTGTCAAATGGAAACATGTTCCCTCACATCTTCTAAGAGAAATGATAAAGTGTCACGTCCTCCTTTTGAAATCTCATTGTTTGCACGCATACATAATTCAAATATGCGATTATTATTATTGTTCAAATGAAAAAAAACATCAAATAAAATTGAATAGAGTATGCATATCAGTATTTTTTCTTAATATTTGCTGTTTCTAAGGCGAGCATGACGAAGTCGTTACATCTTTTTTTGTCAAAGAAAAGTTTTTTGAATTCTCGATAATAGATGTGGTTGCGAGTAAAAGACTTGAACATCTAAGGGCACCCTACGAAGAGATAGGCTTCTTAGCTCTCTCATTACAAAATAAAGCGCCAAATTGAAAACGTAACTTTGAGAAATGAATTAATTTTCCAATTCGTTAAAGGATTATAGCAAAAAAATGAAAAATTCACACTGAAAAACTTCAGTGAGGAACAATCAAAAAATTTCAATGAATGCTTGGCAAATTATGCATTTGTTTGTTATTTCTGAGAAATGTCTCTTGAAAAGAAATGATCCGCCTTAAGAATGTCATTAAAAAAAGTCAATGAACGCTCATAAAAAAATTGTCTCACTACTCAATACTCCCTAACAATAGTACCAAACTTCTTTGTCAAAGCGTGCCTGAAAAATACGGTCATCTTTTTGGCCCATTTTTCCATAAAATACGAACAAATCCCCACCACTCTGGTCTAGTAGTAAATATTTTCACCTGACATTGGTTTACAATGTTTTAACCCGTTTCTAGGTAACGGGCCTTACTTCAATTTTAGCTGAACAGGCCAAGGGAAAAACGTTGGGCAAAATAATTTATTACATCGAACCGTAACACATCACCAGAACAGACAAAGATCCGTTTCTCCAACTGTTACAGATTAGATTGACTCGTCTTTTGTTCGTGTCTTTAAAACTAGAGTACAGGGAAAATTTATGATTGTTTCCTAGGGCTCGACCTCCCCCCCTCCACCAGCCGAAAAAGTGCTCTCGTTGCTACAGTTTAGACGAGGGACTATTGTCCGTGGAGGTCTGTTACCATAATTATCTTTGGGCTTTTTCCTGCCCTCTCAGTAACTTCTTTGCATGTTTTCTCGAGGTCGGCGAACCATTTCCGGGGAGTTTTTAATGGCTCGTGGTGTATTTTACCTAGATCACTCGGCGGTCAAAACTAGAGCGAAAATTTTTATGCTACTTTACCGCTATTTTACGGATCGGAAGAGATAGGAATGTCATTCAGGGATTTACGTAATTCTGGGGCTCCGGCGGTTCTTTCATGAGTTTTTGGTCGAGGGTCAGGGATTTTTTGAAGGTGAAGTGCTCGGAGTGGACGTAAAATTGGGCGATAATTTATTGAAAGTTTCAAGTGACGGATTTTTACTTAGGAATTTGAATGTGTAGAAAAATCGATTAGTAAACTGCAAAAATGGTAATAAAGTAATTCCCGAGAGCGAAAATCGATTGCATATATTTATATTCCCGTTTTTTTTCAATTTTGAAACGAAGCAAAACCACTGAAGGAAAAAATGAACGATGTATACGTTTCAACTATTGATGATATTACTTGATAAACGCAACGGTATTTTTTTTTTGAACGAGTGGATTTTTGTTTCTTGTAAAGTACAATTCGTTTCTTTTGTGATGAACTTAGACTGAGCTCACTTGATGAAGATCTTCCTGAGTTATGATAATTTCAAGAAATATAAAAAAATTCAAACATTTTACTACAAGTCAAAAAGATATCGATTTTAAATTCTACTCAAATATTCCAAAATTACCTGAATTAAGAAGCAAGAAGTCAATATTCTCATAGCTCATAATTTTCAATGAATGACAATTTGGTATGATCTCCACCAAAATATTCATTCCACCTTTGCCAATCAGAAAATAATTAAATTCTTTCAGAAAAACGATCGATTACAATAATTATCGTCAAATATGCTGCATAATAAGTGGAGTCAATGGTCCCATTCAAAAAGATTAATTGTTTTCTATTCTCATTCGAAAACTTAGATGATCTAAAAAAGAATTCTCTGGATATGATTTAGCGTAATAAATCTGTGACAAAAAAACATTTCATCAATTTTTTTTAAGCGAGAGTTTCGATTTCCAGAAGTAAAATCTTTCATATCCAACCAAAATATGTATTCCATCTTTCTGCAATTAGACAATGATTTCAATTTAATCCGTTCAATGCATGATGTAACCAGTTAATTCGATATTAATTCCGCCCACGGTGCTGATGAATTATCCTCTCGCCTGTCCAGCAAATGCGTTTTTGAGTGGTTGACGGCATGTACGTACCTCGTTTGTTGTTACTGGTTTTTCGTCTTATACGGTACATGACACCCCACCATCTCGCCGGCAGTCAACTCTGGTGGTCCTCCACTTCGAATCATCCAAAAGTTTACGTATAATAACGCCGTCCTCTCATGCCGCTCGCATTAAAAGGAATCAGGGAGGTTGGTACAAAATGACG
This sequence comes from Psyttalia concolor, assembly GCA_030522845.1. Lineage (NCBI taxonomy): Eukaryota > Metazoa > Arthropoda > Insecta > Hymenoptera > Braconidae > Psyttalia > Psyttalia concolor. The sequence goes on from JAPYZM010004852.1 coordinate 10,720, forward strand.
GGGGAACGATTAAAATTACGATACTTTTATGTTCGCAGCTAACTGAAAGTTAATGCGCCGTCAAATCTTCTCAACCATATTTATACGCGTCTCAACCTTCTCGCGGGCCCTTCAGCGAACCTAACTACCTATTGCGCATCGTCGTCGAGTCGTTCGCGGAACATAGGCTGCTACCGCCGTGCGTAATTTGTATCGGTGGGCGGTTACTTCGTGACGATAAAAAAATTTTTAGATACTTTTATGGGGTTTTGGAATAACTATTTTCAAGTTTTACAGAGGATTATGGTTTATGAATCGTTAAATGTGGACTATGATTGTAATTTTAGATTTTGAGGAATAATTTAAGTTGGTGGAAATTTTACTGCATGAAAAACAAATTCAACAAGTTTTAATGGGAGAATTTCTTTTTGCGAAAGTGTTGACTGAAATTTTTTGTCAGGTGCACTGCGACAGGAGTACTCTTACTACATTTTGGACGACGTAATTGTTTATAAATTTTATGCTCACAATGTTTTTTTATTACTATTAATTTAATTATTACAACGGCTCATTTAATACATCAATAAAAAATGTTTTTCATTGGCTTCAAATCTTTGAATTTCATCGATCACATTCCCAAAAATCGTATACCGATCGCTAGAAAAAATCCGGGAAAATTCAGCAATCAACTTCCGAGTTACATTGAATAAATATTGCATGCATTTTGCCTGTAAATATTGTGGCTAAAAATACAAGGCAATTCCAGCCTGAGTTTTTTTTCACCAACCGGCTCTTCCTAGTCCTCTGTAACTCACGCCGTTGCATTTATCGAACGAAACGATATCTCAAATGGCAAAAACTCATCTAAAGATATTAATTATATCCTGACCAAGGTGATGAATAATAATAATAACATATAAAATTAGAATTAGAGGCTGGATGCCTGTGCCTACTCATATAAATTGAAATAATTGAAAATAGAGGGAGGAGGATAGCGAGCCCGGGACGATTTGAGGAAAGAGAGTTCGAGCTGTTTCCTCACCAGTTCGACGAGATAACTAGCCTTTATTCTGTCACTATATTAAATAAATAAATAATGATTTGGATTGATATTCGTATCTACTTTCATTTTTGAGCCCTTTTGGCACCACTAGCGACTTTTAGGGCTCTTTTTGAAAACATTTTGGCACAAAATTGCGGATATCTTGAAAACTATCAGGCGTGGCTCCAAAATTCGAATGGATTTGGAAAGCTGAGGGAATTCCCGATTGATATACCCTCTCAGATTTCATTTTTAGTGATTTTTTGGACGATTTTTTTACCCCTGGCCCTCCGATTTCAGCGATTTCGGCTGGCTGACCACAATACCCAGAGCGCCGGTTTTTGTAAAAATCGGCAAAATGGAAAGGGGGGATTTTTTAGCATTTCGGGCTATCGGGCCAAACAACTGACTACTGGCTGGCCAGCTGGCCGACCGGAGATGCTGAAATCCTATTTTTTTCGGAGGAAAATGACTGTCTCATATACGTATCTATGTATTTTCGTTGTATGTCCGAGTGAATGGCCAGTGATCACACCCATTTTATTTATTAGTTTGAAGCTTGGTCATATGAAGCATGTAATGCCAGATTGCACTTGAGAATAAAGTATTTGAAAGATCTTGCAATTAATTAGCAAGTAAAGTAACACATAATATACTGAGGAATATAGATGTATAGTAAATAATGTAATGAAGTAATTTATTAAATATAACAAGACCTCGTGAGGGAAAAATTTTTTGTTGAACAATCTGTGGAAGATTTTTTTAGTATACAAATCGTTCGTATAAACTCATTTACGAAAGGGACCATTGGCAAAATTGCCCCTCGGAAACAAGACAGAGGAAAATTATTTACAAATTCAGAGTAATATTCCTCACCCCGGAAAATTCTCAGAAATCCCAACGTCCAGCTCGCCCCCAAATATGTGTCACTCACTTAACCGTCAATAACTCCCGGTTAAGAGGTCAATTTTTTTCTCAATTTTTTTTCCTTCCAAAATCCCGAATGCGGGTTTAGTCACGGAATCAGTGGAACGCACCGTAACCCGTAGCGGTACAATTTAGAAGAAATAGTGTCCCCAACCCTTCAAACTGTCCGGGCAATAACCCAAGGGAAATATGGGAGGCAGAGCGGCGAAAAAAAAAATGGTCAGAAGAAGAAAGTTTACAACAGCCGCATGCGCTTGCCCCTGTTCGTGTCAAGGAAAGGCTTTCGTCTACCCTTCCCCCAGGCAATAACCCTTCAAATTTTATGGAATTCCAATAGTAAAACGTTAAAGTTAAACGGGTGAAATGGTCACTCAACCCTCCAGTATAAACGGTATTTTTTTTTTCGCTGTTGAAATATTGTGGGACCGAAATCCTTCGAGACGAAAAAACCCTTTTCCACCCGGAAACATCAAAATTACCCGCAATAAAGCAATATTTTGACTTAACGTGAGAGGAAACTCAGACAGACGTCCAAGGGGTTAAAAAAAACACCGGTTTAAGCCCCTCATAAAACCACTTTGTGACTTTATATGTTTTTACTGTACCTCCTCACCCTTTTAGCCTCGTCGAGGTGCAGCCAAAGGGTGGAAAAGTATACCGTTCTTTCAACCGGATGAGGCCTTCTCTCTGAAAACTTATAAATCAACTTGACGTTATTTTTATAGTGCAGTTGGACATACTGTAAAATTTTTCGAGGCAAAAAATGTGTACCGTATTTTAACCCCAAAATCGACATTTCAAGGGGTACTGTTAGAACTGCGCTAGACTGCTAGTAAAAGTTGCGGACATTTTTTTTCTACCCACAGAGATCCTATTTCATCACCCAAAATATTCCATCCTGGGTAATTTTGTTTCTGGGGTATAAAGCCATTTTAGGAATTCAGATATTGTTATTTTTTTTTATTAAGCCTTAGAAACCCACAGAGGGTTTATTAGCTTGGAAAATAGCTTACCTTCTCCTTACAATATTTGGTATATTAAAATTTTTTGACATTTGTACATTATCCTATTAAATTTTTAGGTTACAGTCTTTCCAAAATTTGTCGTTTGCTCTGATTACCGGTAGTTTCAACGTTTGCAAGATATCATCGATGTGCACTGGTAGTTGGTTTTTGAATCACTCGCACCAAGAAATTCAGATATTGAACTTTTAATTTTGAAACCAATTTAAAAGTTTTGGGAAACAGGATTTTTGTCTACAACCCTAGTGGGCAACCAATTATCCATTTTATTACACTAATTACAGCTTGACCCTCATAATTATGCGGATAAACGCTACTCTTGAAATATTAAGAACAAAATTGTGTAATTTTCATT
>JAPYZM010004856.1:0-17489 GCA_030522845.1 Psyttalia concolor
GTGATATAATCCCACGAGTCAAAAACCACTTTTTTCACGTGTTACGAACAATATTTTTCATCTCAATGTGTCGGAAAAACACTTTTCAGTCCCTCGACGCAAAGCAGAGAGTGACAGAAAAGTTACTTTTCCGACACAGCGTGATGAAAAATATTGTTTGTAACACGTGAAAAAAGTGGTTTTTGAGTCGTGGGATTATATCACTCGTCAAAACCCATGTTTTTTCACTTGGTACGAAATATGCTATTACTTGAGAGACATATTCTTTTTTGCAATACCTGCCCAAAAACACTTTTCACTTTTCACTTTTCGATACCGGTTTTCGTGCGTAAAGTGGTACTTTTCCGCACTCCGCATACAAAAAAACCACTTTGCCCTCAAAGCGAATTTTGGCAGGTATTGCAAAAAATAAGGTGTGCAACACGTGCGTATCGCCTTTTTCGCCTCGTGTGATCGCCAGCCACTCGTGCAAGCGATGCACGACTCGTGCGAAAAAGTGCTACTTTACACACTAGTTGCACAATATACTATTTTTTTAATATAGGTTTTCCAAATGAGTATCTGTCTGACGATTTCAATGATAAAAATAATATTGGTCCAGAAGATAATGACATTCGTTACGACTTTTAATGAACCTTCTCAATAATTACTAAAATTTTAAAAATCGAAGGAGAAAAAGGAAATTCAGAAAAAATTAATAATCTTTGGAGAAGTTTATTCAAGATCACATACAGTATAATGGTAGTCCTAGAGTCAAATGATTGTCTTCATTGAAACCTAATCAAAATTCCCTGGAGGTGATACCTTCAAAGAATTTTGATTTCCAACGACCAAATACTTCTCTAAAGTAAAAGAATATTTCGCAAAAACATATTTTTCTTTCTGAGTGTGGAGTTTATGACCCATAAAAACATTATTTTTTCCTATTTAGAGGAATTTATATTTAGAATCGTAGGAACTAGATGGAAGGCAACGAAAAATCTGGTGAATTCAATTTCCAATATTGGCCGATTTCCTTCCGTCCAAAAATGTCTTCGATTTCGCCCCAAAAATAAGAACACCCCCTCAGCAATTTCCATCGGCGTTCAAGGGCTTTGAAGGGAACCACGTATTATAACGATCCAATAAAAAATTAATAGATTAAAATTCTTGATATAATAAAATCACATTGCAATAATAGACATAAAAAATTGAAAAAAGTATGAAATACTTTGATAGAAGATTGAGAAACTCCAAAGAATGTCAATAGAAAAATCCTTCACAGCAGGTGTTTCGTTACAATAACCCAGGTTGAATAAACTGTTGGGAGGAGAGGGATGGAAAGGGTTAAAAGACGCTAAAGAGATTTATGAGGGATGTTCGTTCACCTAGATTACTATCACGATGCAGGAATTCGTTCAGAGTCATGAATAATGAATTCTCAGCACACATGGTTCGATGAACTCTGGGTCACACGTCGCACTATGCAAACAATGATTTGCTATTCTATTCTTCAATTTTTATTCCCCGATAATTGATGAGCGAAGCAATTGGTTCGGACAATTCACTTATTTTCTTTTCAAAGATTCCAATTAACTCGGCACGGACGGCTACTGTTCATGATGCAGCACTCAACAACATTAAATGTATCGCTCACTGTCTTCGATTTTGTTTTTCAATCACTGAAGAAGATTCAAATGGCGGGAGACAATGCGAGTCGCTCTGTTGCCATTTTCTATGGTTCAATTCTCATCCGATTTGATAATTATTATCACTTTGTTTTATTCATCTCGCATTTAATTGAGTGTTATTGATTAATTTTTTAAGCCACAGTATTACTGAAATTTGAACTGCGTATTTATTTTCAATTGAGGCTTGAGGAAGAATTCAGAGGGAAACCTTCCCGTTTGAATTTTGCTGGGAAACTGAATTTAAATTTACTAAAATATCTGAATATTTACGGGAATTTCTTCTAAGTGTACAATAATAATAATAATAATATTTATAAAATAATAGTCATAGGAAAGAACAAGTCAAATTTTCAGTGCCGGAAAATGTGAAATCTAAAATTATTAAAAATATTTGCGGTATTGATGAATAATTTTTGTATTCTCAGTAATCTCTCAAATGATATTCAAAAATTTTCATTTCTAAAAAAATACTATAATCGAAATAATACTATATACTATATGGATTTTATTTTAATTGAACGAATAGTAGACATAAATATATACTTTTTTTCCTAGTAATTGTTATTAGATTTTAATTTTGAGAAAAAAAGTGGTTTGAATCTTCTTCTGTTCATGAAAATCCCACGAAAATAGCATATTAACAACAAAAGTATTTATCACCACTAGTGATCTCACGAGATCAACTAATTGAATTAAATTTATTCGTATGATTATTCAGAGGAATTTGCGAAGATTAATAAATTCGATTTTAATAGTGTCATCCAGGGGGTTGAGACTACGTTAAACTCAGAAGCATAAATGCAGAGAAGAATGAGATGAGGTACAGATAAGGGGATACGAAAAAAAATGGGGAGCTAGCGCCAGAGAGCACGACCATGCGCTACTCACAGCCATCTCAGCTTTTTCATCTCTCTATTCATTAAAATGTTTGACCCTCTTTTCCAGCTGTCACTTCTACAATCGGACTCCCTCGCTATTTTCAGAAGAATCATATTTTACTCACGTTCGAAGTATCCGTCACACTCGTGTCCTGCGTTCTGTAGATACCAATTGGTATTTCGTACGTTGTCGAGCAGAGTTTCTGATACAGTCTACCGTACGTTCGTATCCACATGTCCTCCTTCGTTATTTGCATCTGCAATTCAATGAGGAAAAGTTACCGTCAATGTTCCAGTTGAGGCTGTTACGAGGATTTAACAGAAGAATATTCTAGATTAGACTATTTTTTAGTATTAATTAGACTATTTCTTTTATTATTAAATGGACCAATTAAAAATTATAAAAATATTTTTTAACAATTAAAAAAATACATATCTTCAATACGATAATTTATTGAAAAAAAGTCAACATGAAATTGCATAATTGAGTTTGAATAAAAATATTGTTTGTCATAAAATGAGGAATTTTGTTTATAGTCTTTATTGTTAACTGTTCAAGGACAATCAACTCATTTTTAATTGAACGCGACCTTCCGCAATATCAATCCTACTTAATTGCTTTAGTTTACTATAATTAAATAACAATTAACAAATAAATATCCTAACATGAAAACTCCATTTCATCTGCAAAAATTTTTGGTAATTGAAAAAAGTGGCCCTTGGCATATTCCTCAATTTTAAATAATATTGAATTGTGAATTAATTAATGAGTTACGTAGCAATTTTTTAATAATTAAATCAATCATGAAATTTCCAAATAATCAATTAGTTTATCAATTAACATTTTATTTTTTGTAAGATTAGAAACTCGTTGGATAATCGAAAACCTTTTGATGAAATTTGCAAAATTATTAGTCCACTTTTCTTTGCTAAATATGGAATCCTGTTCATTATGATATGGCTGAGGATGGTAGGCACAGAAGGGGCGATGAAACACGGTTTCCCTCAGATTATCATTTCTTGTTGAGACAAGAAGGGATAGAAATGAGAATTTAATATATTTTTTTTCTTCCTTTGACATTTATGAAAATAGACAAAGGTAGGATAGTGTCGCGGAGAAAATCCTGGACTTGTGAGAGAGAAATTTTTTCATCTCCAATAAAGTCGCACCGTGATGTTCCGGTTTCATGGGCGAAACTCCGTGGATTTTTCTGCGGGGACGTAAATTCGCAAAATGGAGATATTATTCCCAGAAGTGTGGTAGTTATAAAAAAAAAATGGGACGCCATAGTAGAGATTTATGTTTCTGCGTGAAGCTGTTTATGATATTCCAGATTTATTTTGTGAGGGACTTTGGTAATACGGACGAAATTCGTGGGTTTCATTACTTATTATTGAAGTTATTATACTAATAAGGTTGAGGAGTCACAACAAAATAATTAAAAAAAAATTACAGTGAAAGCTTTGAACTCCAGAATTTTTAGATGAAATCTATCCGACTAAGAATTCTGAAAATTTATCAAATTTTCATTTATTCTTAAAATTTTTTGTTTCAATAATTGGAGAACAATTTCCATTTCGTAATCATTCTCATTATAATCTCGTGCAAAATGCAACTTTTCCTAAAATTCAATATTTTTTACTGAATTATTTTTATTCCATTCGATATTCGAGTTCTTCCATTAATTAACAAGTGAATAACAAGTGAATAATATTAAAAAATGAGAAGTGCGCGATGTTCTTAGTCTACGCTTCATACGAAGAAGAAATTGAACAATCTCCCGATGTTTTCCATTAAGTCCTCCGCACTTGAAGTCAAACTGCCGGAAAATATTTTTTACCAACAAGAATGTTTAAAAATTCAACGCATATTTTCCTTTTCAGTTCCACAAAACAAGGCCGACCCCTCGTCCATTAATGCAAATACAGCAATAAAAATGGAGGAATAACGTGTAAACATACCGAGGTCAGGAAGCCAGAGCCCGGTGCTTGGTCAATACCGAGGAGCAGTCTGACGAATGTTATCACGTAGTCCTTGACAAAGGCCTGATACAAAAGTGTGTCCAGCATTGATGCACTGAAGACACTACCAGCGGCGAATGGCAGCCGGAACATGTAGGATATGTGGGAGCCTCTCTCCTTCTCCCTCTGTACAACATTTTTCATTGATCAATTTCACCCAGTTTTTTTCCCATCCTCCTTCATCTAGTATTTCATATGAATATTCTATAAGGAGAAATGCTGGGCTCTTAGGGTATGAACACAATTTAGCTCACTTTTTTATATGATTGATAAGAAAATTGAAATATTAAAAGTGCAGTTGCTGTGAGGTCTAGCACACATTACATGCATTCATAAGAATATTTATTGACTAGTTTTTCTCATCTCAATTTATTTATTTGAAGAATTGAAAATAGAGGCAAGTGGTGAAGCAATTGAAATTAATTTTTTTTTATCTCAGCCTTCCATAATATGAGAATTTAAATTTAAAAGCTAATTTTTGTGAAACTGGATTTTTTTCATTAAATAATTCCTTCCAATATTTTTTTTTCATGATATTTGGAGTTCATGTTCATTGATATTATTGAATTCAGTATATTGCGAAATTTTTCACAATTATAAGATACTGTGGAAGTATTTTAAAAGATTAGTTCGATTATCAGACAATGACACGGAAATTATTATTATTTCATAAATATATATTAGGAATAAATGTTTTTAAAATTAATTAATCTTTAGAAGAATTTCGATAGCCATCATTGCAGACGATATTCAGAATAGTAGATTAAATTTAAGCTTCACCAATTCACTACGAAATTTCATAATGAAGAAGAGGAGAATAACTATCCCATGCTTTTCATCCTTAATTAATTATCATTGAGGGATTTGACTACCATTAGGCAATTAATTATTTAATTAATGCATCATTAAACTCATTAAGTCTGTCATGAATTAATTGTTAAATTATAGCTCTCATTAGTGTCTAGTTATCGAATAATTAACGTCAGTCGCGCCAATAATTACAGAATGAATTAGTTCGTAAGTTATTTAATTCAATGTTGGGTACCCAAATCTCCTCAGTAGTCAATGTTCTAAAATATTTATCTACTGTAGAGTCTTTTGCAGTTCCAGGATACGCGTCGTATGGCTGCAACGAATAATAACCATTTATTCGATAGTTTAAATTCTCCGAATTATTTCTGGTGCGTGCATTTTATTTTTGTGTTTTCTCACAACCTCCCGTTTTTTTTTTCATCAAGCAAATGGAATTAGTAGCGAAGTGGTGAAAATTGTTTAAACCAACATGTACTAATCGTTAAATCACCTCGAGAGTTCTTTGATTTAGGGTGACATCGACGAACAGTTCATTTGAAGGAGCAATTTTTTTCGGATTAGTTTTGTTAATAGAAGCTCATTTATGAGATAAACGACGGATTTTTCTATTTTAATTACTTACAAGTGAGTAGCAGCTAGAGATGCGAGATGATGTCAGAAATGAAAAGATTTTGTCACAAGATTTTGTCATTGTTTGTTGAGGTTTGTCATGAGATTTCCCACCAGTTCATTTTATCAGTGAGAAATTGATACAATAGAACGATTAAATTGTTCATAACATTTTATTACAAATAAATAACTTTCTTTCTTTTCTTCCTAATTTGGGCATCTGTAGTGGCGCCACTACCTAGATGCGATATGGCCGTTATAGAGTAAGTCGGTCACATTTTTGTCATGTGACAACAAATGGTCAATCGTGGGCCGGTAATGTGACGTGTCACTGACGGTCGTATGCCCGTCATCTGACTTGTCACGAATTTTACAAGCATCGCAGTAAGAGGGAAAAATAACTTTAAAAATACTTTTGCATTTTTTCGTCGGTTTTTCTTCTATGAATACACTCGTCCATTTTTTGCTTCGAGTGAACTCTAAAATAATGTAGAAACTATATGCTCCGTTTATGGACGCTTCATGGAGGCTTCCACCACTTCCCTACTAAATAAGATTCATAAAATGGATGAATTATTAAGATTCAATGATAATAAAATCAAAAGGTGCAATAGGTTCCAGTGCTATTCGACCAAACCCATTGGCCAAATAACCAAGACCGTCAATGATGTATCACATTCAGTAGAAAATGATGATGATAAAATAATTATGATATAATACTGATATAGTTCTTTCATTACATGTAAACATCGCAATTTTTTTTTTGAAACCCAATAAACAAACGTCCTAATCCCAATTTTTTGAACAACTACTCAGGTCTCACTGACTCAGGTCTTGAAAATTGGCAAGAAAATATTATCTTACACTAGGAGAAGAAAAAAATTCTTCAAGAAATTTTGAACTGGGTCCAAAGATGAAGATAATTTATCTATAATAAAAACAACTGATTATTTTAATACACACTCTATTTAAATTGTCTCAGTAATTTTTTTCTTTGCTTTCTACATCGAACGTTTTTTCTCAGTGCCAAATATTGTTTTTCTGTCACAATTTTCCTGACATTATATCTTTAAGGGATTGCTCCAAGCCGTTTACATTTAATGAAAAAAAAATATACAGAAAATTACGCGGACATTGCGCATGTTGCTCAGTGAGAGAAAAAATTATATAATTAAACAAACGTAATTTCTTAAGCTGAAGATATATTTTTTTAAAGAATAAATCTGGTGAAATGACAATTCTTGATTCAAGGATTAAATTTTTGATACAAGGTACTTTTTATGTCATGCGAAGAGAAAATGAAATGTCAAACTTCGAGGATGTTATCGAGATCGAAGGCAAGGATTACTTCTTAGATAAAAAAAATCAATTTTAAGGACTACTTTAAGGTAAATGAAAATTTCGCGCAATATAAGTACCAACATTTTCCTTCTTTTTATTAATTATCAGCTAAATTTTTAGTTTTTATCGACACCCATATTAAACTTTCAATTTTCATTGATAAAAATCCTTGCAATTTCCAAAAAATGTAATCGTCAGGCAATGTCAATCGGAAAATTTCAACAAATACGATTGAATCATACATTGCACGTTGTGAAGTTCAAAAAATATTTCTACGTTATTACGTAATTTTTTCTTTCAATGTGCATCAATTAGTGTTCATTCACGGGGAGAAATGTTCAACAAAAATTCCGGAACTCACAGTTCCTCGCGGATTACTGCTTCGAGCCATAAAATTTAGGGAGCGATATCGGAATTGATCAATTTTTCCAGACAACGATTACCCGATTTTACGTAAAATGCGCACATTTTCCGCAGGATTATGGACGTTACGTTGCGTTTATTGAATATTTCTCTCCGTATTGTATGAAAGCCTGTGCACAATATCTCCTGCATAGAATGTGACATTGCTTGTTGGAATGGTCTTGGTAGTTAGCAAGCCGACACGTGATACTGGATTCATTCGTAGTGACAGTCAATCGATCAATCTAATCATCATTCAGATAATGAATTGAGAGGTCAGAGTGAGTGTTATTGTGTTACCGGGGAGCCCATCGGAGGCTCATCGGGATGGTTGTCACCGGAAGTAGCACTGAGGAGTACCTTTTCCATTTTGCTGAGGTGCAGGGCGTACTTGTCGTGCGCCCGGAATTGCATGAATCTCATATTGCTCGACTGCGACAGCTCAGTTATGCTCTTTATGCTGGGAAAGAATCTGTTGAATATTCATTGATTAATATTTGGGAATTTCATCAGTTGTCGGATGAGAACATGTGGGCAATGAGATTGTACTTTAAATTTTTTTTCGGGAGTTAGGAGAGCTATACTGACTATATATCACGAGAATTCTTAAAATTCGATACATGTCAATTCAAGGAATTTAAGTTTAAGTTAAGTTTAGAAAGTTCTGACTACTATTTTTTCTGTTTTTTGTAAAAAAATATAGGCAAATAATGTTTTAGAAATGTTATTTAAAAATAGTATATTGCCGGATGGGCGTTATGGGGTTTTTTGCTCGCGTGGCGTTTGGCAAACCGAGGCGAAGGCAAGGTGGCCAACCACGCGAGCAAAAAACCCCATAAGGTATCGTCCGGCATAATATTTTGCCGTTGTGATTTTAGAGTTTTCGAGTTCGGGAAGTATGTAATACCAATTCCCGGGCGAGAAAGGCTAGAAGCAGTACGGCAAAATAACATTTTCATCACGCTGTGTCGGAAAAGTAACTTTTCAGTCACTCTCCGCTGTGCGTCGAGTGGCTGAAAAGGGCTTTTTCGACACATTGAGATGAAAAATATTGTTTGTAACACGTGAAAAAAACGGTGAAAAACTCGCCTTCGGCTCGTGATATAAACCTCCCACTCGCCAAAAACCATTTTTTTTCACTTGTTACGAAATATACTATTTCATCTCAATGTGTCGAAACAGCGTGATGAAATAGTATATTTCGTAACAAATGAAAAAAAATGGTTTTTGCCGAGTGGGAGGTTCATATCACGAGCCGAAGGCGAGGGATATAATACCGCGAGTCAAAAACCACTTGTTGCGAAATATACTATTATTTGGTAAATGCCATGAGAAATTAAGTCATTCTAAATTATTCAAGTTTTTATTAAAATCGAACTCGGTATTTGAATTCATGGAGTCTGAGTCACTGGACTTAAGTCGACTTGACTGATGGCCTGAATCAGCCTTTTTTTATGTTATTCCGTATTTTCCCTGTTTATTCCTCTCAATAAACTTCATGTACAATCGCCTCTTTCCTTCTATCAACATAATTTTAACTTCTTTCCTCATTCTGGGGCTTCATCAAATTTTTTTATACCTCTTGATTTGTGATTAAACAAGACTAAATGTTACAATTTTATTTTCTCCACTGGAAAAACACCCAGGGCAATTTCGGCCAAATAATTCTGTTTCAAATTCAAGGTGAAATTCCTACCAGCGAACGTTTATGTTCACAAACATTTTCATTTTTTTATTGTTAATGTCTCGGAGAACAAATGCTTACACTTGATTTTTACGTCGCCATCTCGATAACTAGTACCGGTTGCTCATAAAACTAGAGCATCATTCCGTTGAAATACTTTTTTTTTTATTGAACAGCAATTTTTAGGAATATCACACATGCACATTCGGATACTTTTCTGAATACGGTATATTTTGAATGAAGAAAATTAAATTCACAAGGTGAAGAATAAATAATCAGTCATACTTAGTCTTTTGCAATGATTATTAAAAAAAAAATCTCACTTTACTAGAGGGTTTTATCAGTCTAACTCAACACATTTAAAATCATAAATAAAAAATTAAGATTTTAAAAATATTCGATTGAAGGCCGTCTTACACTTAGCTGTGCCCCATTCGAGCTAGGACTGCACGGGAAACCATGTAAAGCCCCATTCGCACAGCCGGTCGATTGTGCAGTGCCCTAATGTATTCATCTGTCACGTTGACCAGATGAATGCACCGAGCCGCTACACCGTGCCTACCGCCTGTAATTTTTGTGCGAGCGAGATGTTCCTAAGCGGTCACCCATCCAAGTACTAAGCGAGCTCAACGCTCGAAAAACTATTTTCATCACGCTGTGTCGGAAAAGTAACTTTTCAGTCACGGTCTGCTTCACGTCGAGTGACTGAAAAGTGCTTTTCCGACACATTGAGATGAAACTCGTGGGATTATATCACTCGCTTTCGGCTCGTGATATAAATCTTCCACTCGTCAAAAACCATTTTTTTTCACTTGTTACGAAACATACTATTTTCGCGCAGCGCCACGAAAATGGCGTTTTTCAGTTCCCACATCACGAAATAGTATATTTCGTAACAAGTGAAAAAAAATGGTTTTTGGCGAGTGATATAATCCCACGAGTCAAAAACCACTTTTTTCACGTGTTACGAACAAACTTTTCAGTCCCTCGACGCAAAGCAGAGAGTGACTGAAAAGTTACTTTTCCGACACAGCGTGATGAAAAATAATATCCAAGCCTCGCCACGGAAAACATATCACCCTCCCCACGTGCTTGCCATCCTCGCCTTCGGCTCGAAAGGCAATTTTGCACGTGGGAGACGATGATCTGTTTTCAAGACGCGAGCACGAAATGTACTATTTCCCTGACCGTTATGTCAAGTTGAATGTCATTTCGTTTGAGGCAGTATAAAAATTACTCGAGCACATTTTTTTAGTTACTATTTCGCTGCCCGGCCGGCTCTAGATTCGGAGTCTCTCGCATGTGAGGCAACGAATTAACCCACGGGCCCAAACCACTGACCTCATGGCCTCAAATTGCAATGATTGAATCCTCCCCGAATAACAATGACCAATATTTCAAGGATTGCCCGAGAATAGGCAATAAAAAGTGAGAAGGAAAATCCTAAATAAACGTTGAAAACTCACTTGAACATTGTCTGAACAGCGACGATGGTATTGCAATCGGCCAGTGTATCTTCTTCAGCGGAATTGCTCAACTCCTTGTTGACAACAACGACATTTTCGGCAAGTGTGATACCGGCGCGAAGCAGGTCGTCTAGACAGTCAATCGATCCAAGCATCCAATATACCAGTGGAAAATAAGAGATGGCGTCTAGAAAGGCAATTTCCGGTCTTCTCTCCAGTAGAAGAATGATCGGGTTAAGGGAAGTTTTTGATCTGTATGGAAAGAGAAAGTCAGTTGAAATATCAGAAATGATCGAGACGATGAAATCAACAATTTGACTCACCTAAAGTGAGCCCGCAAGGGAATGATGAAATTGTATATTCCATTGCTCGCGTAATCAGCTGCCAATATTATCGTTTTATTCTGCCAATTGTATTCTTTTGCATTCCTATAGCTGCAGTGCTCGCAAACCTGAAACGGGGAAGCTTTATGAGCTGGCCGATCAAAACGAAATTTATATACTGATTTTTCAAAATTTGGAAAAAATAAAAATCCATCAATGGACTGCACTCATTTGAATTTTTTGCGCTATAAAAAATGTTTGCTCTGCAAGTACTATTTTTTTCCCCTGTTCTCACGTATACCCTCGCGCGTTTTTACGTATTTACCCTTCCCAGACTCCGACCCCGCTGGACCGCATTCGCCAAGGACCAAGGAAAAACTCGCCCTAAGGGGAAAACCTTGGCCAGCTACAGTCGTCCCTTTGTCGGAGACTCCCGCTCGGCAGTCAACCGTGAGACCCAAGTGCTACAAATTTTTACAATTTTTACAAATTTTTGACCGCCGGTGACGGAAAGCGAATCCGGATCATTGGCATACCAGTCTAGCACTCTAACCACACGGCCACTGCCGTCGGTTTTTCCCTGCAGGTAGTTAATAAATAATGAAATAATCATGGACTTCATTCAGAACAACGTCTTTATAAAAACAAAAATCCTAAAAAAGATTTTATTCTCATTTCGAAAAATTTCAACAAACTCAAATTCCATCGCAGGTATCCGTAAGTATTAAAATATTTTTCTTATAAAAAACGTTGACCTTTACCGTAAAAAATGTTTACCTTACAAGCAGATTATAGATGAAAAAAACGTCGTCTTTATTCAAACCGTTTTTATAAACAAAGTCTTCAAAAAATTTGAAATCCCCAAACCCTTCCAACCGATTTGCAGTTACAGTTCAGAAATGAATGACAATTCAATTCAATTAGCCGCAATTAATTACTCACTTGAATATAATTTCCTCCATTTTCACATCAAAAAATTCCCACTAATTAAAACCACAAAACAAAAAGGTCTCATTTGAATGAAATGAACAAACCTGAGCTAATTGCAGACAGCACAATGGTTTTTTCTCCTTCAACAAATAACACAGTGTGGGTGATACTCCAATGAACGGCGACACTGGTGGAAATCCTTTGACAATACTGAAATCAACGGAATAAATTGAACAGCCCCACATCAGGCCCAGAAATAGCCCCCAATACCAAAAGGAAAATAAAAACGGAGGAGTCATGCATGAACTACAAACATCCACTACGTCGTATGGGTAGCAGCTAATAATTCAGACATAGACTTGTCAATGTTTGTGGTTAAAAGTGATAACGAGTAATGGTCAAGGTTTCGATGAATAACAAAACCGCGTTTAGTGCAGTTATGAATTCACACGCGAGTCGATCACTCCATGAAAAATCTAGACGTCCCGATAGTGAGACGAAAAAACGAAAGGAGAAAGGGGGAATTATCGGATGAGTGAATAATTCATTGAGACGGTAATAAGCAATTCATGAATTTTTTCAAATACTGCTGGCAACGGAACAACTGTGAAGAGTTAGCGGACACGAATGTTGAAGACGTTCCACAGCCAAACGCACGGCAATTCAAGTTGAATCTCGCGTCGCGTAAGTAGATGTGTTCTCGCTAATGTCAGACGTACGAAATTTTGGGATATGCGGGGGGGGGGGGGGGCTGAGATGAATTAGATTGGGGGCTATTTCTGGGCCTGATGTGGGGCTGTTCAATTTATTCCGTTGATTTCAGTATTGTCAAAGGATTTCCACCAGTGTCGCCGTTCATTGGAGAAAATTATTATTTCTTTTATTGGTTTTTCCAGCTATTTATATGTAAAAAAATTGCTCGACTGAGAGAGATTTCATATTTCAATTACCAGCCGCGTCCCAGAGCGATTCAATTCAAGAACAGAGCAATCAAAAAATCAATTGGAAAAACATTTTTGTTTATGAAGGGAAACATTAAAGTTTGTCGTACAATAAATTTGTCGTTTCCTGCTGATAATTTCAATTATTCTAGAAAAATTTCTAACGGTCATGCTAAAAATTAAATTGAAGGAGAATTGCCAATTTAATTTCTGTAGATTTTGTTAGATTGCCCTCAGTAAATCGGTTCCAGACAAAATAATTTCCGCATGTGGGTTTATAATTATTCGACAGGGCCATTTTTTCCTTCCACTGTAGATTGCTGAACTGTAAATAGCGCACGTCTACGAGCTGAGTAGTCCCCCCGCGTAACCGGAAACACCTGGAATGATTGCACTGTACTGATAACAAGTTTTTTTTTCGAAAAGTATGTCTGCACTTTTATCAAGAAAGTCATCATTTGATAATTTTCACGAGGAAACTGGCCTACACTGAAAAAGTGCACTATTTGTTCCGCAAACGAGTTCAATTTGTTCACGACAAGTAACTAATTTCTCAGATCAAGTCTAGTTGAATCACCTTATTCAATACTTTTTACCATTAGAGCCAGAATATTTCGCTGTAAGAACTCTTTAACGAGGTTTCAGAACTAATTGTCTAGTTAAAAATAAATTATCTTTATATTCCAAACAATTACGAAATTTTTTGAAGTAAGTGTTTTTTCTCAGTATTAGATTTGGCTTTCGAGAATTTTCAAGCCATCAGTGCAGACATAATTGAAAAACTATGTTTCCCTCAGTGTAATCTTCATCATACCCACTCATCTGCCAACAATAGTTCCTTCCCCAGTTATAATTCAATTTCACAGTCTGTCTCGGTGCGGCATGCATGGGTCTGACCCTTGGCTGGCCGGAGACCTCAATAACCTACGTCGTCATCATCAAGTGCACTGAATCGTGCTATGACCTCTTCCACAATGGCAGTTCGACAATTCATCTGATCATCAATTTGGGATCATGTTTGGGTGCCATTGTGCCGGCTTGTGTCGTTGATATTTCCGGTCGTCGTCGCAACTTCTGTGTATCAGCAATAGCGAGCATTCTCTTCTGGCTCATTCTCGGAATAGCCAGAGACAGAATCGTAAGCGAAAAACATTCCACCTCCAATCTACCTCCCCTTATCCTCCACCACTTGTTATCCCCCTTCATTTTTATTTTATTCTTTATTCCAGACGCTGATGTTCGGTGCTGCTGTTGGCGGCTTTTCCGCTGGATTGTTCATTGTAACATCGACGATGTACGTTGGAGAAGTATCATCCCCGGATCAGCGTGGAACTGTTGGCTCATTGGCTGCATTTTTTGCCTATCTGGGTGTGGTTGTTAGCACAAGTATCTCTTCCTTCGCCAATTACCAGTTCGTGCCGTTTTTGATGTGTTTTTTTTCCATTGGATTCCTAATGACCATCCACACTTGGATGATTGAGTCGCCGTATTATTTATACGAGAATGGAAAAGTGAGATTTTGAAGAATTCGAGAATTCCCATTCGACGGCGCCTAATCAAAATTTTTCAAATAAGCGTATCTCAAAATTCCTGTTAAGGAGATATCAAAATTTTTTTTGTTTTTTTTTTTTGAGTAGAATTTCTAGAACAAATATATTTCATATAGAAATATATCGCATAGCTGTTGGAGAAAGTCTGGAGATTAAAAAAAATTCTTTTCTCGTTGCAAAGAAAATTTTCAGGCAAAGAACATTTCCTATTCTTTATTTTCTAATACCATTTATTTACGGAAGACATTGAGTCAATTGAAGGCATTGAAAAGTGTCACTAATACTGATAAAGAAATAGAATTATTTTAGGGATTCATGAGATTTATAGATGGATTTAAATAATGAAATTTCAAATAACTGCTGAGATATAATAATTTTAGCAGGAATTTTGACGTAGGCTTGTCTGAAAAAGAAAACTGGAATATCCTGAATTTATTAGATATCGAATTATTATATTTTTTTCTGTTTATACGACTGATATCCTGCACGCAGGATACATTTTTCAAGTAGATCTACAATATCTAAAGGCGTAACATGAATCGCTTAAAGACCGTCCTTGAATGTTTTACTGCTCTAAATGCCAACAATTCTGGAAATTCTTATTATCAATTTTTCGACAATTTCGTTTGTGAAACAATTTTTTTCCGGCCAAATCAAATTTATTTTCTGATCAACTATGAATTACAAAATTGACTGAATTTCGTAAATTAATTTATCATCAATTAAATTGACAACTGATTTATTATGAAATTGAATATCCATGAGGATATATCTCCAAAGTTTTCATTTCATTTTTTATGAGTGTTCCACGATAAACAGACGAACATATTCTGAACATCGGAAATATGTTCGAATCCACTTCGAGAATTTATCTTCTTCGCCACTGATAAAACATATAGTCCATCGCAGAATAAATCCCCATTTTCTGGTCTAAAATTACAGACCCTAGAAGCCAAAATCGCTCTAAAAGCCCTCCGAGGTGCCCACCGCATCCTAGATGTCGAAGCGGAATATGAGTCGATGGAGAAATTCTTCGACTTCAGCGAGCAGAATTCCCAGCAGGGTCCAAGTTTCCTGAAGCTCACATTCAACCCTCCCTTCCGGCGAATCCTAGCATCCATCACCATGCTCCTGCTCTGCATCAGCCAAATCGTGGGTTCTAACGTCATGGACGTCTACACTAAACACTTCCTTGACAACTTCCATCCAAAAATCTCCAAGATCGTGATAGCTTCACTGGATCTAACCATAATCGGCCTCTGCATCTTAGTGATCGAAAAAGTCGGAAGAAAGCCCCTTCTCATGATCTCCATCGGTGGTTCCAGCACTTCTTGCCTTATCCTAGCCATAGACGCCATCCTCTACCAAGCGAACCACGAATATCTGCTGTATTCCGGTGAAAAGCTCGTCGCTCTAGGTATCGTAGTCATTTACTACGCCTCATACTCACTAGGCGTCGCACCGATTCTTCCTCTGCTCACCACTGAAGTCTTCTCCAGCAGAATGAAAACCATATCTATCAGCATTTGCTTCTGTTTGTACTATCTCGCGGTTATGATCAATGAGGCCATCTTCGAGATGATCAATTTTAAGAATGGATGGTATGTTGCTTTTTTATCGTCCACAATCATCGGGTCATGTGGACTTTTGTTTATTATTGTGTTCTTACCAGAGACGAGGGCCAAGAGCCTCGCGCAAATTCAGAATGAAATGGCTAACTATACTTTTTTTGTGGCATAGAGAATAATCGAGGGGGGAGCTTTTGGAAATAATTACTCGATAATCGGAAAATTTCAAATAAATTGATTGAATATTCAATGTGAGGATAGAAAGAAAAAATAATTTAAAAAATTAACAGCAAAAAGTAAAAAAAGAGAAACGGAAAATGTGGCAAATAATCGTGAGGATTTCCATGAGAAAAGTTGCAGCAATTGGTCATTTCGCGTGATTGTTGCTTTAATTGAATAATTATCAATGTTATTTGGCAGCCCTCAATTCTTTTGATGCGTGAGTAATTAAAACGTTAATTAAAACGTTCGTGAAGGAGATGTTGCTCATTTAGTCATTGGAAGAATATTATTGTTTCCTAAAACTACATGGGAATCAATTCGGTTCGCCGCTTGAAAAGTAGAGAAGGGCGGAAAAATGAGTTTTTGGGGGTGGTGAGGTTGGAGGGTGTTGGGAACGAAATTAAAGTATTTAATCAGATACATTAATTTGAGCGGAGAGGGGTGAAATTGTGCATATAGAAAAATTTAATGGATAATCAGAGATCATTTGTACCGAGAGTTCATTGCGTACTTGGGTAAGAAGGATATTGAATCCAGCAGAAAATAACAAAATTAATAAAAGTAGAAGTTCGGTTTGTATAATATAGATTTTTCATTACGCTGTGTTGGAAAAGTACTTTTTCGACACATTGAGATGAAAAAGTGGTCTTTGACTCATGGGATTATATCCCTCGCCTTCGACTCGTGATATAAACCTCCCACTCGTCAAAAACCATTTTTTTTCACTTGTTACGAAATATACTATTTCATCACGCTGTGTTGGAATCGTATATTTCAGCACGTGTGGGGCAATTTCGTTTTCAACGTGTGTGGGGTTTGCAGCATTAGCCGTAGGCGAGTGATGTAACCACACGCGTTGAGAACGAAATTTCCCAACAAGTCCTGAACATAATTTGATGCCATAGGTGCCCGTAATCCGTGATTTCACCGAGCAAAGCGAGGTTGGAATCGCGAATTACGGGCACAATGGAATAAAATATTGTATGGAACTTGTGCGTAATGGTGTTTTTTGGCTCGTGGGATTATAACACTCGCCTTCGGCTCGTGTTACAACCTCCCACGAGCCAAAA
>JAPYZM010004857.1:0-12604 GCA_030522845.1 Psyttalia concolor
GGTACAGGCGGCTACTGCTAATAGCAACCTCCCGCTCGCCGGGGCCTCAGGTATTGAGAAAAAATCACTGGTAGCCGGGATCGAACTCGCAACCTTCCGCACACTCGGCTCGCACCTAGCCGCTTCGGCCACCGACGTCGGTAATCTATGTGAATGATTTTATGTAAATTTCACATAATTCTACGTACAATAACGCTGCTAAAAATACAGTGTGTATGAGAAAATTACTATGCACCCTGATAGTCACGTTTTACGTTTTGATTTTGCTTTTTGTGATACTCTACAGTAATTCTATGACAAAGATATTCAGTGAAATTACCGTTTTGGTACTACTATTACAACACACTAAAATACAATGTTCAGTGCACCATGTGCGACTAATTTTTCCAAACGCATTCGGGAAATAACACTGCCTTGTAATATTTTTATGAGGAAAAACAGCGCTGGGAAAATCGTGATTGTAAAAATTACATTCGTATAGAATAATTTTGACTTTAGTACGAGATGCACATTCATCGGTCAATTTCAGCGCCAAATAAAGGATTTCTATGTAATAAGCATTATAAATTCAATTTGTTAAATCAATTTAAAAACAAATTACAAATACTTAAAATTTTTGGAGAAACTATTAAAAAAACGCTTTTTCGTCAAATTTTTCCTGCGACGAAACGACCACTTATAATTCATTACTATTAATCCCGGACATCCGATCGGCACGTTTTGATCCTAGTGAATTAATCCTCAGAAAATCAATCCTCAACAATGTAATCCTGCAAAATTTGATTTTGAACAATTCGATCTTCAAAAATATGAACTAATCCACCAATTGCTTACATGAAAAATAACCTTCAAATTTTCAAAGCTTTCGTTGTATTTTTTCAAAAAGCACAATGGAAATGATGAAAAATAGGGAAAATCGGAATCCTCCATCTCAATTATCGAAAGTATTCAAGATTTCGTTTTTTTTTTTTAAAAGTGTTGCAAGTTTCTATGACACGCCAAGAAAATTTGAACGCATAGATTTCAGAGGGATTTTCTTAATTGTTCGAAAAAAAATGTTTTTTTATATATTTGTAGATTTTGATAGAGACAAGTCAAACAGAAAGTTTAAAGTTGATTCACTTGAAGTTTTGGAATACACTTTAATTTTAAAATTCCCGTTCATACCTAGTTATAAAGCAATGTAGAAGTCTCATAAAATCATAAAATACCAATTGAATTTCATGTTTTGTTTCTATGAGAAAATTCGCATACGTGGTCAATAGCCTTCGGTAAAATTATCATTCTTGTACATGCGAAAAAAATGCATTGGTTCAGTAAATTCAAACGCACCCACTGTGAAATTATGACTACATTACAATCAAATTTTAGGGTTTCGAACATTGAAATTATTATAAAATGGTAATAAATTTAGCAGGTGCATTTCTATTAAAAATATAATGCTGGCCTACGAATTTTACTAAGCCGTATACCACTGAGAAATATTGTAAATTTATTATACGAGACTGTAAAAATGATTTCCAATGTCAGAAAGAAAATTACTCAACAGCTTTGTAATTTTCCCATACCGTGCAGTGTTAATGACTTCCTACACATGTATGGTAATATACAGGCAGGCTGTTTTAACAGTGCAGAAAGAACAGCCAGGGCTCACCTTCCTCCAAAAAAACCTGGATTTGTGCATCTTAGGTCAGCCAGCCGGACCGGGTGGCCAACCAAAAATGACATTACATTCTTTTTTCATATTTTTTCGGTAATAGACTGGAAAATTCACAGAACGTTACAGATTTATGCTCTTCAATTCCTATAAAAGTTAACTGAAAGCGACTCACGCCAGCAGATTACGTATTGTTCCATAATTTTTATTGATCACTCCTCTCCGTGTGATTGCTACTCTCATGAGACTCTGCATCCGATATTCATTTTATTTGTTTTTTTTTTAATTTTTGTCATTTTATATTTTATGTAGAACATTATAGGTATGGATGCAGAATAGATGTTCCCGAAACTAGAACTTAATACCCCGGGGTGGTACATAATTCCGGAAACCCGACTAAACTCCCAATTCCATCAATAGAATTGTCCATGAACAAGTTTTCAATCCCTCCTAATTTTGAAACTACTGTTCCTCCACTCAAATACATTATCCCATTTGTCGCAATGTGTTGATTTACTCCCTTCCCCCTCTCCGCAACAATGCACGCCCATTTTAGGTACCGGCATATTTTTATCAATTATAATCAGTTCCATTGAGGTAATTTAACAGCCGTCAACAGCTACAGATTTTGTAACTGAATTATGTGAGAAAATTTTACAAATCTTACCAAATGGACATTGTTCAAATGCTATTGTACAGCATATTAATATTTGTTAACAGCATTTCTTGAAATAAATAAGTAATTAGAGTTACCCAAGAAGTCATTTAATATTTTTGGAAAATGCCTAAACGAAAATACCCAAATTTTCGATTTTCAATGAATTTCAAATAATTCAATTATCTGAATCGGATTTTAGTCATGTACGTCTGGGAGTATGCGAAAAAGGGCAGATCAACTGGTCGACTTGTTGAGCATTTGGCGGTTAGTGCCAGACTGAATTCGTATTGTAATTAAAATGAGATATTACAAAGTTAATGCGCGACGAGTTTTGCGCGCGTGAGACTCCGATATCTCGGTACATTGTAGTTGAGCAGTTGACACTGGTCATGCGGACTCTTGTCTTGCCAACGAAATTTTTTTGTCTTGACAATAGATTTAGGAGTTAAAGGCCAACAAAATCAGATGATTAGTTACGGAGAGTTTCAACTATATATGGAAACTCTTTAACTGAATATCCCAAAAACTGCCCATTCGATTGAAGTTTTTATTTACATTTTTGATTAAGAATTTTTTTTTTCGTTACCATTTGATCGTCGCATCGGATCGTGATTCAATAGTTCCGAAATTTTATGAAAAACTGAATTCCAACTAGTATCCGTGAGCGACGACCAATAAGTACGATGGTTAAATCGTTAATCCAGCTCTGGTATTAGAGACTCGTAGCTTCAAATCCCGGTTCAATTCGATTTTTTCCGCTACTTGAAAAAGGGGTGAGATTCTCGACGATGACTGGGTTTGAGATCCTGACTGAGGACGTCACGTCAAAATATCACCGACAAAATATCGTCGTCAAAAAATCACATGTAAATAGTATATTTCTCACCTAGGGAGATGAAATGAAGTCGAACCGACGGCGAAGTTGATAAGCATTTGGGTTTTCCTTTACGACATAATTAAAAAAAAAAACTGCCTTTTTTTCCCTATTGCCGAACGAAGTGTGAAAAAATAAATCCTTTTCACTACTGTCGGTAGATATTGTTCGATGTACATAAAAAATAGTATATTTCTCACCGAGGGAAGGAATGTAGACAAGTCGTCCTCACGTGCAAAATTACGAACCTTGCCGAAGGCGAGCGTTTCTAACCGAACGAAGCGAGGGTAGAATGCTCACTTTCGGTCCATGTAGGCAGAAGAAGCTCATTCCAACTCGTGTTATTATACTCCTCCCCTCTGGCTTAGGTTCTAACCTTCAGAGTCGTTAAAAAATACTTTTTTTCACTTGTATTGAAAAATAATATTATTTATGCCGCTCCTGCCTGAAACCGGCTGATTACGCACTCGGCGCTTCGCGCCTTGTGCCTAATTCAGCCGGTTCCAGGCGTCGTGGCATAAAATTATGCTCAACGTGTGTGATTACATCACTCGCCTACGGCTCATGCTGTAAACCTCACACACGTTGAAAACGAAATTGCCCCACACGTGCTGAAATATACTATTTCTGAACCGACGTAGGGGGCGGAAAATGGAATTCTGCTCTCGCCGGGACGGAAACTGTCATTATGTTTAAATAATCAATAATCAATTTTTTACTAGTCATATTAAGGTAAGGCCTTTTTTAAGGAATTTATTATGTACTTGTTCTATTAATTACCATAAATGCCAATAAATAAACTCTATAAAAAAATATAAGAGGAGCTCAGTTAGAAGAACACTCGGCGCATAATTGGAAGATTCCGGGTTCGATTCCCGGTTGGGATTTCGGGATTTTTTTCGTACGAAAATTCCAATTTTCTTTTCGATAGATACGATGGTTAAACCGCATATCTGACTTTGATATTGGAGATGCGTAGGCTCGAATCCCGGTCGAATCGATTTTCGTCAACTTCTTGAAACAGGAGGAGATTCTCAAAATGACGATGAGTGTCAGATCCCAACCGGGGCTAAGGGGAGAATTTCTGATAACAGGGATTAGACGGTTCGCTTGAAGTGAGTTCTAAGCAACTCTAGAAGCACAAGAGATTTCTTACAGTCATCAAATGTACCGGCCGAAGTTTTCGGTAATTTCTTTTGTCTCGTTCTCATGAGTAAATGCGGTGCACGAGAAATTAATTATAATTTTCTTATTATTATTGCTATTATTAATTAATTATTATTAATGTTATCAGAGATGGATATTTCCATATTTTAACGCGAAAAGAGAAAGGAAGACATATCTATCCCAAATCCCTCGGAAAAATTCCTAAGAACCTGCATTCTCATAAACAATCTAATCCTCTCTCCCTCTCTCTGGTCATGTCCACATACTTAAAAGACTCCCGGCGTAAACTATTTTTTCAGCAGACGTGACTAACTTTGACATTTCTTAGAAAAATAAACCTGACTCTAGGTCAGTGAATTCGTATGACGACGTGTAAGGCAAACGAATCAACACAATTGACCTCGAAGGTCAAATCAGTGTGTCTTATATCACTGGAGGAGGAAAGTCAGAATGAGCGACGCCGATTTGCGATGACACGATTTAATCAATGTGTGTGAGCGCTAGTTGTCAGATTTGGAAGGATTGCGAAGAAGTCCGGTCAATGATTCGAGTCATGATGATCCCGAGGGTCATCGATGAGGTAACGAGAGGAGCGAAACTTCAGTAATTCATTCTATACTATTGCTGCAATTGTTTACTCACACATTTGCAACGGTAATCGCCATAATAAAATAACAACGTTTCTAAATTGGTGCGACAATCTTGTGTGAGACAATCGATAGTGTTTAACAATTAATTATTAATAAAGTTTGTTTTATTGATGAATGTTCGTGTTCTTTATAAATATGTACGAATCGTATAAACTGAATTCGAATTTTTAAAGTTGAAAAATAAATAAAAAAATATGTAAACAAATGTAAACCAATACATATGCAGTAAATAAAATAGAAGTTGTAAATTTATTCGAGTGAATTTAAATAATAACTCGAAAGTATCGACCCCATGAGAAATGGTCGATACACATTTAACGTATAGTATTCAATCTGTAGAACCTAATCCATAGGAAGCTATTAGTAATCATCAGAAACATCTAAATATTGTAAATAAATTGAATTAAACGAGTGGTGGTGGAGGTATGACCGTATTCCGTCTTTTACATTCCGATCCCTGTACCTACGCGGTACCCCAACCTAATTGGCTCCCCAGATTCTAGCTTGCTAACTTATAACCAGAGACTCCACAGGGTGAGTTCGATTTCCGACGATGAAAAATCTTTCTATAACCGGGATTCAGACCCCCCGCACTTCAGGACGCTTTATTCTTGAGGCGAGCACGCTAACCACTAGACTAAATGCGTCTCTAAATATTGTAAGTATGCATAAAGTAAATAAATAAATAAATAAATAAATAATTAGCGCCAAATGTACCCTGAACCTTCAGGCACCTAGCCCTCCAATATAAACATCCCCACTGCTGTCAAAAAATCTCTCCCTAAAGACATCCCTCAAATTTCCTCATTTTTCAGTTAGTCTAGAAACTTCCGTAACACGAGACACATTATTTGCTGACAAGTACCTCGCTCCTTCCAGTTGTAATATAAAATAACCTCCAGTTGTAATGATTGAGTGCCTTTCACGAATAATGAAATATTCAATTTATTCCTCCGGACTCCATAAGTAACTTCTAGATAGGAATTCAAAATCAACAAAATAAATACAAGGAATTCAAATGGGTGGGAGGCATTCTGAGACAAGTGAGGCATGATGTTTATGGCAGGATTGTTCGGGGTAAATAGAGTCGAGTGTTTTCGACCCACCTCGGAATGCATGTGACTTCAGGTCTATGCCTCTCTATTCCTTTGTAAGATATTTATTTCCTCTATAAGGGGTTGGTATGATCCAAATGTGTCCTCCGAGTGCAGTATTTTCAGTTACAAACAATGAAGTAAAGAAAAGTTGTCACCTATCTAATTTTATAATTTTCTCTCATCCCATTTCCCCTATGTCTTATACAAATAATTTAAATATCAAATATAATTTAAGTATTTGTCAATAAAACTTGGTTTAAAAAAGCGATGGCGATGGCGATGGCGATAATGACTGGTGGGGCGAGGATCCCGTGTTCGTCGTTCAGTCACTACACCAATTTTTCTGAGGCTTCTAATTTTTCAGTTTCATTGGTGGAAGTCTCGTAAAAGGGACGACTTTATCTGGTCAAGGTTTTTCTGTCAGAGTCAGATTTTTTCTAGGCCCTTGTTGAATGCGGTGCAGGGGGGGCTGGCTGGAAGGGGGACAGGGAGCACGGGAGCAAATCGTAGAGGCCCAAGAGGATATGCGAATGGAAGGCAATTAAATTTTTACTCACACATATGTTCGCCAAGCGGCCACACCTGAGGACCAGAGTTGACCTCAACGAGAACAGTGGGAGCGCAAACCAGGAGAACACAAAGATCAGCCGCACTGAGATTCACCAAAAAGATGTTTGTGCTGTTTCTCATATCCTTTCCCCGCAGCACAACCAGTGGTACCTTCATTGTCGGATGATAACAATTTCTTTTTATTTTAATGTTGTTACTTTTCAAGAGAACAAACAAATTTACTTTATTGTTGGTGCAAATATCGTATTACAGAGGAGCTAAAACTCACCATGAGATTGCCGATGATACCCAATACCATGACAACAATTACTATCACCATAGACGTCACACGGATGTACGCCGGAAGCATGTACGGCCCGGATGTCTCATTCACTGGATCAATCACTGAAACTTTTTAATCGACATTTTTTTTTTCAAGCATTTTTCGTCGGATTGGGGATTGCCAGAGGGCGAACCGGTATTATTAAATCTTTTTTTCTTATTTTCGTAATGGAATGAAAACCGGAGATGAGTCAATTCATACGTTGATCGATTTTGGAAATATCGTTGGAGTTAGAGAAAATTGTAAAATTTTTTCACAATCTCTTCTGGAGAGCGAAATTGAGAGATAGACGTTAAAGTTGCTTGTGGTAATGCCATTATCGCTCTTAAGCTCGAGATATTCCATAACTTCTCTTGAGGCGGGCATTGATCTTGGAATAAAGCTTGGCTCTCTGTTTGGGCGCTTATTAAATTGACTTTTTTTTGGCGGATTTAAGTGGTAATTGATTATTTACCTGAAAATCCATCTAGTGTACTGCTCCCGTCAATTATAGCGGTGTAATAGGATGAATTCAGCTCGAACGCTGCTGATGTCATAGTTGTTAACATTACCTCAATACTTTAATTGTTTGTCTTCATAATTAATAAACTCTTATGAAGCCTTTTTGGAATTTTTATAACAAATTTTGTCGCCATTTTTTGAAGAGTTTAATCTGAGCGAAGAAACTTTGGATTGAGCGGTCTATGGAATCAATGATGAATGAAAAAAAACTGGGCAAGTTTTAAAATCATCGCTTCTACTAATTCTTTGGACCTAATTTTGCTCACTCAAGGTCGTTGCTGTCTCGAATATTCTGGAAAAGGAGAAATACATTCCCAGTATTAAGTGATAAAATATAGTAAAACAAGTTCAATATTTTTAACAAATTATGATTTTGAGAGACGAAGAAACGGTTTCTACTGCGAGATGATCAATTACACGTCGATAAATATTTGATCAAAATTACCAGTAAGATCTGAGAATTGCAATGTAAATTTATGTAAAAAATAAAAATTGTCACGTAAATTTTACGATCAGTTTCGTAAAAATGACTTAATCGTCCGAGGCCTCCTGGCTCGCCATGAGTCACAGCGAGAGCAACCTTTAAAATGTACTTTAATTTTTCTGGAAAGTTCCGTAAAAATTCTTAAACTCATCTTCGACAAAAATTACGTGACTTTTTCAGGTGTTTTTGGTGACAGACTCGAGTATTTACAGAACGTTCCAGATTTATCCTCTTCAATTCCTGTAAAAAGTGGCTAAAGACGATTAACGCCATTAAATCACATAAATTCTTCCGTCATTTTAATTGAATATTTTTCTCCGTATACCAAAAATAATTTTGATTTGATGGAAATTTGCATCTCGCCACTTCGTTACAGAATTCAAAATACGATCTACTGTAAATTGAACTGCAAACGGATTATTCTGTTTCTATGTAATTTTCGTTGCTATTCCACGAAATTCATAGTCATTGCTTTGATTTCCCATATGACTCAAATCGCGAATTTGAATTTTTAGTATAACATCTGCAACTTTGGACATGCAAGGGAGAATTGATAGACGAAAGATAAAAAAAATCAAATGCACGTCATGACAATCAATGACAGTAATGGGATAGGGAGAGGATTTCCTAAAATAACTCTAAGAGTATCGCGGAAGCACTAAGTGACATTATAAATGACCCACTCGTAACTCAATCTTTCTTTGCTCGGTTACCGGGTTACCGGCTTCGTGACGTGATCGATCGATTGTATGAGAAAAATTTCGTCAAATAAAAATGATGGCATTTCAATTGACAGATCGCGAATCTAATTCTTTCATATTAAGGTCTTAACTCCGATGATTTACTTCTGTTTAGCACTCGCTAATTCTGCCATTGGCATTAATTCTCATCCCGCGAAAACGATTTCTAATTAATTTATGAGAATATAGAATGATTTTTCGAGGACAATTAGTCATTTGGGATATCTTCTGTTTATCTTTGAATTCTTCCAAGATATTAGTGAATCACGAACTAATGATAAAACTTTATCGCTGTGATTTTTAATGTCTTTGATAAATCCCATCTTCCGGCCTAGAAAAGCTAGAAAAATTTCACTAGCACCTCCACTAGCACTTACCTCTACTGTTCCGTGTCACTCCAGCTGTCTATTTAACGACTTGGTAGCCTCTTCACCCTTTTCGGGTAGTAATTACACTTGAGATGATCGAGTAAAAACTCTTGATGAATAAACATTTTGCAACAATCAACAATAATCCGATGTACTCACACAGAATATCCACTTCTTTGAGAATCTTCAACTTGCATTGTTGCCTTATTCCAGGCTCTGCTGAGATTACAGCGACTGAACTCTGCTTGCACTCAATTGAATAATTTGTTGATAGCAAATGTTGAAAAGAAAATGTAATAAATTTGAAACAATATCAAAACTATAAAGAAAGTGGTTTTCAATTTTTTAAAGTTGGAGAGAATTTCTTAGGTTCTTTACTCTTAATTAGAGATTTTAATTTTTTTTTTTAACTGAAATCTCATAGATATCTTAAACACCGAGAGTTGTTTCACAAAATTGAACCTGCACGCACAAATTGTGACGGTATACTGAAACGCGTTGTTGCTTGTGTCATACCAACATCTTTCGCGCGTCGCATGGATATCCCTTTTGCGCGCAAGCGCTGGAAAATCCTCCACCTGTTTGCGAGAACGCAGGAGTGAAAGAGAAATTGAAGGGAGGAAGAATTTGACGGAGTTGGTGTCAGACTGAAATAGATTTTACTCTGCATTTTTCATGATAAGAGAATTTTTCTTAAAAATATTTAACAATTTTATGATGTCTTGATAATTTCCGATCTGATAAAAAATCAAAAACTAAAGTTTTTGAAATAAATACGTCCAAGTTAATGTTTGAAATTATTTTTCCCGTTATAAATAATCCTACTCGGTTGTTTTTTTTGCTTTCATTATTTTTTTTAATAATTAGATTATTCCAAACGTTAACTTGGATGTATTTTTTTCAAAAACTTTAGTTTTTGATTTTTTATTAGATTTCATTCGTTTTTTTTAATCATGTGGCGGTTTGGCAGGCCACACATATCAGAATGTCGAATAAGTTAATTACCAATGTGACAAAAATAAAAAGAAAATCTCACGATTTTCGGGGTAATAAAACTCTTGAAAATCTAAATTTTTTACTATCACGGTTAAAAAATAAGATAAAAATTCTATTGGAAAGATCATCCTCGAATTATATTATAAATCCAAGGATGATTTTTCCATATTTTAACGCGGTTTCTCATAAAACAAATAACAAAGCTGGGTAAATGTCTAACATGAGTTCACCTCGACCTGGAAATTGAACCTTATTTAGATATCATGTCTTCGTGGCTCCACTGTTCACTCTAAACCTCAATTTGTTGAAAATAACAATGTTGGATGTCGCGAATTGAAAAAATACAGACCTCACCACTGGTTGCGTGATCCGGGACCAACAGCTTGGACGTAGTGGTGTCTGGTCCCAAAGACAACACATGTTGAACAGATACAGACAAGGGACACCACAAAGATGATGTGAAAATGAACCGACAATGGTCCCTCGAACAGTCAACCCACACCTCCACCGCCGGCAAAAAGATTTTGACAGAAAATTCTTTTTGAAGACTGTCAAAGAGACCAAGTGGTCAACCTTGCGAGGGGGGACAATTAAATATTTGGGATCGCGACAAACCCGCTCAAATCATTTGCCCCAAAAACGATTTTTCGATTTAACCTTCGGACACGGAAACCTACATTTTCACCAAGTTTCATTGAATTTAGTCAGGTGGTACTAGACATTTATCCAAAGCTTTGGTGGTAGAAGGAGAGTACTGGTGGGGGGAGTTGTTAGGTAAATATCATCCACGATAGCATTATCCAAGCATTAATATGGACGATACGCTGTGGTGTATCCTGATATTTTTAAAACCACAATTAAGGGCCGGCCGTAATAATTTATCACCTCGAAATCTCCGTCACTTATCAAACGTGAAATACTCATCAAATCGTGAGCAGATATAATTTCCGACTTGCAGAAATCATGCACGAATGGTGGAAATTGGGATTCCTTATGATTTAATAACTATTTTTCTTGTAATTAGTCACGGGGCTATCAAGGTTACGAATTATTACCCCCGGGCCTTAAAGTTGGTAACCAAGAAAAAATGGATTAATTTCAGTAAGTTTTGTCCGTCTCATGAGTTCTTGGGAGATTTATCTTCCCATTGACAACTCCCTCGCCCACAATCTGACAATTACTCGGTAACCTCCTAATTATTTTTTACGCATTTAACAATTGCAACCAAACCCTGAGAAAATATCAAATAATGTTGAAGGTCTTGAGATAGGGTGCAGCGAATAATTCGGCTACTGAGGCACTTCTGAAGTAAAAATAACAATAGAGAGCAATGTAAACGAAATACTTTGAATTCAATGGCAGAAGAAAGCCTGCGATACCCACGCAAATGATTCAGATATTTTAACCTTTAAGCCCCATATGACTACCGCCCACATTCAGTGCATATTGGGGATTTTATTTCTGACGGAACAACTGAAATTAGTGGTTTTAAAAATGAAAGAGGTAATCCGGTTTGTCATTGGAAAACAAGTATCAAATATTTTTTCAATACTTCCCACGTAGAAAATGCCGGACGAGGAGAAACGGATCAAGTGTAGTAAAAACCTGCACTGAGGCAAATTTTTCAGCAAAAGTTAACGTTTCGTTTGGTAATCTCGTTGTGTTCCAGCCGTCCGCGAAGAATTATCTAATCGTAGGGTAAAATTCAACATCTTCAAGAAATATTATGTATTATCCAGATTATTTTTCGTGAGCGGTAAATAAATTTCACTGGACGTTTGGGGATTTCTTCAGGAACAACCAAATAACTTTTATTAAGTAGTCAACAACAAATTATATCCTCATCTAGATAACTTTAAGTAAGTAGTCAATTAATTTTACTCAGTGATTAGTTAATTCTTGTCGAATGCTAAGATAGCTTCCACCAGACAGTCAATAAATTTTACGATATTTTACTGTAATTTACAGAATTTTTCTTGTAATTTACGCGAGTTTCTCGACAATTACGGGATTAATTCCGTAATTTACTTTTTTAAAATCTAACTTATGTTTTCAAATCTCGTGCTCCGCGAGAATATTTTTCTGTATATACTTGACGCTAAAGCGTGGTACCATTAATAGCGAGGGTCGCCCAAATTTTGATAGAACTCTTTCGATGCATATTATAAGATCAAATCAAAAATAAAATTAACGAAAAAAAAAACCCTTAAAAACAGGCTTTTATTATTTGTTCATAAACTTAACTAAAAAGTTAACGATAAAGAAATTAAATAATTTTCTAAATAATAGTGCGTTACATTGTAAGAGCAAGAGGAAGAAGAAAGTGCTAAATGTTCTTAATTGTACCATCAAAATGTAACACGCTTTCATTTATAAAATTATTCTATTATTTAATTTATTGTTAACTTCTTAGGATTTTGAATTATTATTATTATTATTTTTTTTTACTCATAAATGAGATCACTGGATGATCCTCGAGGGTTCCGACATCACCTCGAAGACCACCCAGTAAGCTAAGCG
>JAPYZM010004860.1:0-10191 GCA_030522845.1 Psyttalia concolor
TTTTATGTGTGAATAAAACAATTTCCAGTATTCTGGCATTTTGCACCTCGATTCTAGTGCTTGGCACAGTAATTTTTATTGGACTTTTCTCTCCGTGTAATCGAGCGAAACGGGTCAATGCTCAAAGTTAATCACTAATTGATGTTTCATCAGTTTAATGCACTTAATTTAATAAGCCACCTTAACTCCCAGTTCTAGATACTACATAAACCGCTAAATTTTGGCCACAATCCAACTAACCCTATATGAAGATCCGTCCGATGACGTTGACCATGATCGCAAGCGATGTAGCGATCAGTCTTTGTACCCAAAGTATGATCTTCCTACGGGAGAGGACTATCGAGTTACCCGTGACGGGGGCCCGTATACTGCTCCCCCCTCCCCCCCCCCCCTGTCATCCTCATTCTCCAGAGCATCTCATATTAAATCCAGTGCAGTTGGGATATAATATTCCATGCCCTGACGTTCCACCCGAACGCAACACTCAACCGATTATACCGATCTTGCCCACTGCAATATTATCCTCATCCTCTCCCCTCGGCATCTCCAATTTTCAACCAGCGACCAATGAAATGTGGTTTACAACATTATAATACCCGAATCGTTCGGGAAACTGTGCACACTTCGATCTCCCCCCGTTGCAGCGCTCAAAAAACCAACGGAGGATTGCATGTTTTTTTTTTCGTTGATCATAGGGGGAGATTTTATCTGATTAAACCGTCATGGAAACACGGGGTTACGCGTGTAAGCCTCGTATGGCTCGTCCATGGGGAACATCGGGGAAACAACTGAATAATGAAAATAAAACCCAATGATGGTATCACTAAGTACTGAGGGATTAAACATGCATCAACGCTTTCTAGATAAACTTGTGCTAGTTACAACGGGGCTCAGCCGCTTCCATTATATTTTTGACTGGCATTTTTTTTTCATTTCGATTTTTATGGATGCATTGTCGTTTTTATTATTAATGGTTCTTCTGGAATTGAAGAGGGAGGATAGGTAATACGAGGGATTCCGCGAATAATTTCTACTTTAAATCAAAACACGATCAGATCTGACTTTGAAAATATTCCAATTGAAAAGGGTGTCTTTAAAAAAAATACATTTTTCGTTTATTTGTATGGCCCAAAAAATAGATAAAAATCAAAAATAATCAAACTAATTACCGATTCTTCTAGAATCGACGAGGGAGAATGCGCAATACGAAAGATTTAACGAATGATTTTTACTAGAAATCAAAACACGATCGGACCTGACTTTCCGTGGACAAGGGCGTTCTTAAAGAATAGTATATTTCGTAACAAGTGAAAAAAAATGGTTTTTGGCGAGTGGGAGGTTTATATCACGAGCCGAAGGCGAGTGATATAATCCCACGAGTCGATTTTTCATTGACTGTTATTGCTTAAAAAATAGTTTGAGAAGTTTGATTGAATGTTGCTAGGAAAACTTTAGTAAAATAATGTTTACTACAATTCCAAACTTCCACTTTTAGACCGGCCCATGTGCAGATAAAAATCATATCAAATCAAAACCGACCCATTTATTTTCAACTGGACAAAATTACAATCTCCGACGCACATTTGCTCAAGGAATGGATTAGCAACACCCTCGTTGTCTAGGCTAGGAAACCCCAGACAACACAACGAGTAGAGAAACAAGAGAAAGAGAGAGAGTGAGAAGGGGGGAGGGGGAGGAGGGCAAGATGGATATATTCAACAATACCCGATTCGGTATTGCGTGTCCTATCGTCGTGTGCACGTTTCCCTTCGGGCGTGCACCACCACACAGCCTTCATCCCCCCAACGTTTGTTGGCCCCTAGATACAAACTCCCGGGGACCGCTGGGAGAGGGGGCTACAGGGGGGTTGGACACACAGATTTATAATGGTCGACAAATGTGTCGAGCATTATATACGAAAGGTGTGAAACTACGAGCAAAGTAACTCGGATTTTAGCTCTCAATGACAATGGGACGAGGACCAAGGAGTGGGGAGTAGGGAAGCTGAGGAGTGAGATGGGGGAGGGGAGAGCGGAAAGGGGGGGATGGACTTTGGGAAAATATGGAGTGAGATGGGGTATATAGGTTTGGGCCAAGCAGCTTATGTCGATCAATGGATTCACAAGCGATCTTCACGGATTGCTTGTCGGGAAAAAGTGTCCGGCTTACAATGCCAAATGTCCCCGTTGAATAATGCCCCTTAAATACTTTTGACCAGAACTATTTTGGCGACGGCTTTTCTCACCTTTTTTCTCGGTTTATTGTTGTCGAGAGACTCAAATTATCCGATTTTCAATGGTGCAAGTCTCGGTAATTCGAAGTGAGGCACGTTCCTCGGGTAGGGGGTATCTGGAGCAGTTTTTTTTTAGGGGGGAAGAAAATGATACTTTAGGATTAAGTAAATCACCATTTGGAATTTCGTTGAACATTTTAAGAAGAGTGTTTCGTTGGGTACGAATAAACTCGTGAATTTATTTAAATTTTAAAATTAACTCATGCAAAATGAAGGATTTATTTGATCCTCCACTGCCTAAAAACGATGAACTTGAAATCGAGATGTCCTTGATTTTTCCGTTAAATGGCAAATTAAGTGAAGATTAATCAGCTTATCGCCAAATTAAGGAGACAATTGTTTGAAATAATAAGACAAGTGGGTCAATGACCCGAAAATAAATCCAATTGAATTTTGTAAAACTCCCCAAATTTGTGAAATATACCCAGACCTCCGAAAGGCAAACAATCCCGCCCCCAGAAATTGATGACTATATTCCTTATTTCCATTAAACAGACCAATAAAGTTATCGATCCCGGGGAAACTGCCGATTGTCATCGTTTCCGGCTAAGCCTGCCACACCCACCACTTGAACCTGACCACTCGAAGGCTGGAAAGGTAGCTCAGAATAGTACTATGGACAAGTGCATGAAACTGCCGCAGAGGTCCTCCAACGTACGATCTCCCTCGTCCGTCAAACAGGTACCGATGTTCAAGGTATCTCCGGCAGTTCGAAAGCCAGTGACAATAAACCTTGCAATTATAAACAGGAATATTTCGAAGTGATTGTTCCCCTGCAGGAGGTGTTCAAGTGTCATCTCCACATCTGGAAGTAATTGCACGTGAGTGTCGGCCGTCACTGGAGGCCTTCAGGTGTCCTATGACCCTCTTAAGATACCAAAGTGTAAACGACGATGCGGGGAAACGTGAGGATCGAAAAGCCCTGAGGATTATCAGTATAACTACTTTTCCGTTTTTGGATAACAAATGGGGAAAATGAGGAGTTCGAGAAAGATACGATACCACTTTACTGTAAGAAAAAAAGTAAACATTTTTTGGAACCAATTTTGTTTGAGCAATGGTATGCTCAAAAGTTGCCAGGGAATTAATATCTTGCACTGAGAGTAAATAATTTGTAAGGTAGATTGGAAAAATCTCTCGTGAGATTTTAGGCTTATATAATATCACTGAAAAAGTTTTGTCTATTAAACGTCTTATTTTAGACGGACGCAACGTTTTATTTAAAGACATTTGATGTTTCAATAGCCACAAATAACTTAAATTAAGACATCTTAAAAACCTCAGTTTCGAAGCTTAATTGGTTGCAATAACTATCGATAATCTAATCAAATAAATAAATACAATTTGGTCAATTGTCCAAATAGTTTTTATTAATTTCATTCTCCGTTTATAATTTCGACCAACAATTACTCTCATCCTTTCCAAAAATACGCGACTGTTGTTAGACACAACTCAAATCAATTCGCCTGACTAACGACAGATCGTAAACCAGAAACAGAAGTAACTCTCTGTCAACTCGCTAATGCCCCGGATGAAAAAGCACTTCGGCTGATGTTACTTTTTGCCCCATTTTTTTCCCCACGTGTGACGGCACCGAGGTCTTTTAAAATGCGAGTGCGAGGATCGAGTGAGTAGTAACAACAAACACCTTGCGGGTGGAGAGAACGGAAGGCTGTCTCTCCAATGGTGTATGGTATTTCGGTGGCAGAACTATCGGATTCCAGGGGACACTTCCTGTGTCTCGCTTGTGTGGCGCCACTGCACCGGAGTCAATGACGAAACAGACTTATTGCTTTTTTGACGTCTGATCCACAAGTCCTTGACGAGTGCCAAACGTTACTCATTGGGAACGAGAATAAACGAGTGCATTTGGTGGTAAAAATAGGGGAAGGGGGAAAATTTGGGTTGGTACGAAAACAGGGTTCGAGAAAAAATGACGCGATGTTACGATACTAATGCCCTGCGACGAATTTAGTCTGTTCAGGATAAATGTAGAGTGGGAAGACTTTTTTGCATAGTAACTCCAGAAGTTTTAGTAGGTTTTGGAGCAATTTGTTTTCTGTTTCATAAACACGACCTCGAACGCGGGCTACCGCCTGCTGTATTATAAAGGAACTGAGCACGTGGCGTGTTAATATTTTGAGAGGTTAGTGAAACTGGACGCCATGCCAGTTATTGGCGCAGGGTCGTCAGTTTCAACCAATAAGGAATCGTGCCATCACCATTTCGAGAACTTCGAGATAATCGATTGTATTAAGCGTGTCCCTTGTAGAATAGATGGAGGGCTTTTGAGCGTTGAAGGGCTTTACAAAGGTTTTATAGGGCTCATAGAGTTTTCATAGAGCCTCCTAGAAATCTTATAGGTTTTAGAGAACCTCATAAGCCCTCATAGAATGCTTACAGGGTCTTATCGAGGGTTCGAAGGGTTATTCTCCCCGGAGAGATCTCCCAGACAAAATCTTCCGAGCAAAATCTCAGTTAAAAATCCGTGCCACGGAAAATCCCTCGGACAAAATCACCCGAAAAATGGAACAACAAAATAATAAATGGATAGATAAATAATAAAAAATAAAAAATAATACTAAACAATTAAAGAATTTGCGAAATATTTTCCAATCCATGCAGAATTAAATAAGGATCACAAGGGTCATAGGCTGCCCACATAAACAAAGGTCGCCAGGGTCACAAGGAGCCGCCCACGTGTCATCACTATGGTCACTATATAGGATTTCTCCCCATATCACAACGCAAGGTGTTCCTGTGATGCCTCTTGGTCCTTGTGACCCCCTCCCACCTCACCCCTGCTGATCAGCCCCCTGCCAACAACCTTTTTGATGACCCACCCTTTTCAGCCATCATCATCGGATGATTTTTAGCAGGAGATTTTCAAGGGGGTGATTACGTCCGGGGAATTTATCCGGGGAGAATAACTCCTCGAGACCGTTATAAACACCAATCGAGTGAACATCGAGCAATTCGCACGGAAGACAAATTTCAATGAGTGAGTACAGACAATCCAATTTAAACAAAAGCAAAATTTTCTGACCCGTCCATAACACATTTTGATTGAACTCGTTAAATCCATCCGAGAACAAAATTTGATGGTTTAATTTGTAATTTATGGAAAACATATTCACTGATCGCTTTTATCACGGATGACTTCAGCGAGAACTTCCAACGAAATCCACTGGCCATCATTGGATACTTTTACCATTATAATACATGCATTTTTCAACGTTTGATGCTGTAAAATTGAACGCGCACCATTTCATGGTCGACTGGGCATTGAATAAAATGCACGCCTGTAATATCCAGTTTCATCGACGCGAGAAATCATCAATGTAGTCGCAGTCCACACTGGGAGAAAAAAATACTTTTGTCATAGAAGATTTATTTTGTATAAGAAAATATTTTCTTGTAAATTTGAAAAAAATTGAAATTTCTGGGTAAATTATTTTGTTCTCAGACTGGGGGCACAAAGTCTTTCGCCAAGTTTCGATTGTTTCGCCTTGCGAAAACCTATAACTGTCGGTATGACTCTTCTCATAAATCAATCTAGTTTGCATTAGATGAAGCGTTTGATGGATTGTCGAAATCCATGAAATTTTGAATTGATGACTCAGCACGTCCAACTGAGAAATTCTCATCGCGATCGCTCGGTGAATACTTTCAGTATAAATCCAAGAGTATCGAAAATGGAGGTTAAAAAAACATGATCTCATTCTGTGGAAATGCTGTTTTCTCTCACTTCAAGACTTACATTATTTATCAGATATGAAGATTTTAAGAATTGACAAGAAAATATGTTTTTGCCGTACTGCTTCTAGACCTTTCTCGCCCGGGAATTGGTATTACATACTTCCCGAACTCGAAAACTCTAAAATCACTACGGCAAAATATTCTGCCGGACGGTACCTTATGGGGTTTTTTGCTCGCGTGGTTGGCCACCTCGCCTTCGGCTCGGTTTGCCAAACGCCACTCGAGAAAAAAAAACCCATAATGCCCATCCGGCAATATACTATTGAATAAAGCGAGTGAACTTGCCAACAATAATTTTGTTTCTGAGTGCAGATGGAATAAACCGCGATAGCAATTTTCAAACTTGGAAAAATCCAAACCGGGCAAATTTCAAGAAGCAAATATTGGATGAACTAAGCTAGAATAGAATGGTTTCATATGAATTAACAACTATTAGAGTATGCTTGAATATTAAATTGAGAAATTCTAATTTTCAGTAGAAGCCATCCGAAGGTAACAATTTTTTTTCAAATCGTCTTTTTGAAAGCAGAAAAATTATTCCATATCAAATCTTATTTCGTAAAAAAGTAATAACTTGTGATGTGAATAATTTGTTCAATTAATTTGCAAAGCAAATTAAATAGTTCACTGTTTTGAACATGCAAAAACCGGCCCAGTTGATCCTTCATAAATTTCCTCTAAAAAAATCAAATAAAAATTTTTAACGGTGTAAACTCTCAACAGTATCATCGAGGAGTGTTACGAGCCGTCGTTAAAGACCTCATTAACCCGGGGCGGTTAACTAAAAAGCCGAGGGGAGGCTGTGGTGCCCGGCCCTCCGAACTAAAACAAACAAATTCACGGTGGCGCCACCGCAGATGCGTCTCGTCATTCCGTGATCCCTGTCCCTTATTTTTCCTCCTTTTTCGTTAAACCCCCTCCCCCTTCCGCGGCACTCACTCCGCCCCGGCACCCCAATACACAACTGGGATTTCAGCCTCGAATTTCTAACGGTGAGTTTACCACTCACGTCTTCTCTCGGTTTGACTCTCGACGATCCAAAGGCTCCTGAGCAAACAACATCCTAGAGACGCACTTCCTCGGCGCCAGGCACTTGCCCTCACGTATGCATGCATCCTAAGGTTACATCTCAGACTCTCTCCGTTTGTTTTTTATTCCCGGAGATACGACACATTCGATTGACTTTTCGGGAAGAAATTGGGGAAGGAACTCATTTGTGTATAAAAAGTTGAAGACGAAGTATTCGAAATTGAGGGCATTTATTTTCTGCAATAGATATGACGATGTCATTAACTAAGTTGAGCTGAACTCCTTCATAAAAATTATATAAAACAGAGAAGAATTTTTAATTTTAAATTTTACATTAAAGATCTTTAATAATAAAAAATTGCCTTCAGAAGAGCTTCTAACAATTCCTTGGCTAAATTTTAACAATAAAAACTTTTCTCCCGAAGAGCTTCCGGTATTATATCTGGAAGAATAGTCTTCTAAAGATCTTTTGAAGAATTTTTTTCAAACCTATTTGAGAGAGCTTCCAAATCTGATATATTTCTACCCGGGTCTAGAAATTCGTATTTTTCGCACACCCGAATAAACCTGTTATAAAAAACGAAAAATCTTTCTTTCCTCTTAAATTAGCATGAAGGGAGGATATTCCGGCCTGGATTGCGTGGATTGGCGGGAAGGTTCCATGCAGGCCCCATTAGGTAGTAATTGAATATGCAATAAACCTCGAGATACTATGTATCTCTCGTGTACAAGAGGCCCAAGAGGCTTAGCCGGCGGATTATGCTGGAATATGCCAACGATGATGTTCGTACGCTTGAAGAGTCTTATTTATCAGGTCTCATTATTATGAACTAGCTCCCACAATCCTACAAAAAATAGTCAATTGTTTTTTCCAATCTGAACTAATACGCAATGCCAAAAACCGTTTAATGCGGTACAATTAACTTTTAGATTATTTTTTATACAAAATTACACTCGTTTCAATGATAAATTAATGCATTAATTCATTAATTATTACCGACTGTGAGTAGTTATGAATGAAGAATTCATAAAAATTCATTTGGAATCACAATATATACTCCTCTATTCCCCCATTAGCCTGAACAATCCATCACCCGGCATGTGACACCTAAAAATATAATCCACTGGGTGTGAAATGAATATAACGCCATTAATCACTTCCGATGTTATCACGACTTCCATTTTCATTTCTCAAAGTAATACGAAACTGAAATTAATTTCATCAGTGGGGCACACAACGCAGCGAAACAGCCTGACGATGACCAAAAATACAATGGCTGCGATATTATTTGTCGAGAGATAGTGCACGATTCGTTCAAACGTAAATACGAGCAAGGAGACACGCGATGGATCGATCCCGAGTAATCGGAGGGTCGGATGTATGATGGAATGGTGTAACTGGTGGCTCGAGGAATATCACACCATTCACGATATTCCGTTATACCGCATGCTATAATGCGATCCATTATCGCGAATTCCATTGAAAATACAATTCTGCACAATAATATCGTTTTATGAATTTAAATTTCGTAGTTCGGGCTTGACTTTCTTGGATTATCTGTCGTCATTTTTTTTCGCACCTTTTAATGTCTGCTTAAGTGTTTTTTTTAAGTGTCCAGATTTTTTTAGAAATCATGATAATAGTTTTATTTGAATTCCCCAAAGTTTTTAATTTTAATTCAATTTGGGGTGTTCATGAAAATTGTCATTTAGTTTGAAAATTTCGAAAAATATAATAATTTTCCTCCGCCAGGCATTATATTTTCTCCGGAAAAACAACTTAATCCTAAAATTGAATTTAAAAAAGTCTCCAAGACTGAACTTAAAATACAATTTCCCCCCCAAATGCGAGTGGGAACAAACTATTCTACCACTCCCAGGAGGTAATCCGCTTCTAAAAAATTTCGACTAACCCTTTGAGGCCCAGAATGCACCACCAGTCAGTAGCTAATTGGTCCCAATAAGTATTTGCCACCTTTCGTTTCTCCCTCACCGGTAAAACTCCACTCTCACCCATCGGGGGGTTTGCTGGTAGTTCTCATTGTTACCAGTGATCCTCGTCCTCAGAGTCTCTAGCTATCCTCTCCGAGCTTCTCCAACGGTCTCCGTAACCTCCACCATCTGACCCGACCTCAAAC
The DNA here is from genome assembly GCA_030522845.1 of Psyttalia concolor. NCBI lineage: Eukaryota > Metazoa > Arthropoda > Insecta > Hymenoptera > Braconidae > Psyttalia > Psyttalia concolor. Next base: position 9,220 of record JAPYZM010004860.1, read on the forward strand.
GCTCGCGGGGGAATCCCCAGACGAAAATTTTTCAGCAGTTTCTCGGTAATGGCCCTCTGAGGGTTTAAATTCCTCGAGCTTTCCGCTCTCTCCTCCAACAATCCCAAACACGTGTTTTAGATTTTCGTTTGGAATGGTACAGGGATCGCATTAGCCCCTCAAACAGTTACGAACACCTGATTTAGGGAATAAAACTCAATATACCTCTCACCCCTCCGTCTCACTTTCCGTATTCCACATCTGCATACAAACATTGATACCCGAGTGCATTGGGCACTCAAGGATCATCCACCGAACCATGGAACCCGTGTTATTGCCCTCCCGTCATAAATTATGGGAAGTAGGGAGGTTAATAAAAATAAAAGTGACTGTGACGGTGAAAAAAAAGGTGAAGGTGGAGACGAGAGTACCTGCGAGAACATTGCTTCCAGATGTCGATTTTTGGAGATTGGTGACTGAGAATGGATTTTGGAGAAGGTGTGGAAAACGGAAAATTTATGAAAACAAGAACACCCGGAGGAAAATGAACGAACCGCCTTTGGACGAAAGAAACTAGTCAGAAATTATGAAAAATGAAATTCTTTAATTTCCGTATGACTGTTGATACACTCAAAGAATAGTATATTCCGTAACAAGCGCGGTAAGTTGGCAATTATGCACGAGCACGAGAGGGCGTCCTCTGCGCAAGTCTATAATCTAGACAGCACGCGTTGCTTCTACTATTTTATGTTACCACAGCGTAAATGCATTTTTCATTAATGTATTCAACTAATGACTTTTCGGAATACATAGATTTGGAGTATTTGTTTAAATTAATAAAACTAACCATTTTATGTTAAATCTACCTGTTAAACTACACATGATTGCATAATATTACTTTATGTTGCTAGGACTCAACCAATTGCGACTTATCGGCTGCCATAACTGCCCGATAAGTAAAATTTATCCTCCTAGGAGGGTAAGTAACCACAG
>JAPYZM010004861.1:0-12495 GCA_030522845.1 Psyttalia concolor
GTACCAGACGTGATCAAGTCCGGATCAATTAGACCTCATCAAATCCTGATATCTCGGAGGCGTTACATGACTGATCATGTTCTGACCAATCCACTGGATTAGTACCTGACCAAAGGTCAGGTTTGACTTGATCAGAATTTAAACCGTACTTAACTGAAATTTCCACTCGGGGAGAGCGAGCGTGGCGAAAAATTATGGACTTTCTCAGTGCCAATCTGGCTTTTGACGTTAATAACATAAGCTGGAGATCACAAAAATGAGAAGTTCTTGACAAAGTCGGATGGACGGTTAAATTAATATCATGCGTTCCAACGGTTTCTAGTAGCCAAGTTTGTAAAAATAAATATAAATATAAATATTTAAGAAAAAATATGGTGGTCCATGAAACATACCATTTGAACACAATTATGGAAATATATCAAAATTATATTGGAAATAAAATTATTGTTGTAACGTATTGTGATCGACCAATACATCGATTCCATAGTGAAAATATATATTAAAGAATACGTGGGTTTAAAATTTATTTAAAAAATTTATGTTAAAATATAAAAATGTCTGATCATCAGAAGGAAAAGAAAGACAATACTATCATGTAACACTAACTTCCAGGGAGGGGTGTGGAATCAGAAAAAGAGAAGAATACATAATGAACGAGTAATTGAAGGTTCTCCAATATAGAAGCGCAATGGCGAATGATTGGAATGGGAAAATAGAATAGAAGATTTCGTGACAAGTGCAAAAAAGTGGCTTTTGCCGAGTGAGAAATCGCCTTCGGCTCGTGATATAGCCCCCCGAGCCAAAAAAATATTTTTTCCGTGTGTTACAAACAAAATTTTGCATCTCAGCACGATAAAAATGTGATTTTTCTGACACCTTGGTAAGCAATTCCACGATTTGTTTGTAGTCCGATTCAGCATGATGGACTGTTTAACTATAGTGGAGTCTCTACTTAATGGTGATACAAGACCCTATTGGTCGGAAACAACCATAAGACCGCGAAGCTCAGCAAATTGGGACTCAAAATTTGTAAACTTTCCGCGAGGTAGTGGACATCCAAAAGCAGAGATTTTCCGATCTCTGAGCTCAGGCCTTCAGCCAGCTAAAACAATTTCAAGTCCCAAGGGACCACCGAAACTTAATCACCCACTATATCATCCCGTCTCACCCATTGTGTACCATCAGTGATGATTCATTTAAGTGTACCCTATATGAGTAGATGAATACGCGAGAGGTAGTCTGATTCCCATTCCTTCTCTGCATCCAACATTCCCTTCATCCATTCAACATCCAACCGAGTGAATCTCCCTGGAAAGGATCCGAGAGTCAGCTAGACGCTTTGGGTTGTTTGAATTTCTGAGTAATACCTGAGCTTATAGCTTCTGCATCGGTGCTTGAAGCAGTCCATAATTCGATTGCTTCATTCTTCCAATTTTCTCAATTCCTCTAGCCGATTCCAAAGTTCGATCACCGACATTGTTCCCCAAACTTCGAACGACATGTATGGTAACGCGGGACGACAACCTCTTCAACCGTTAGGACTACTGCAGGCTTCTATCCGAAACCACTGGTTGTCTTCACATCTTGCTATATCTAATGACGAGGTCTCTAATTTGTGAGGAACCCGTCTCGGGTGACCACGTTTACTCAGTCATTTTGTATATACATAGCGTCATCGACGACGCCAGTACAATCGCTCTCTTGAATAAATTCGGGTGAATTATTCCCCAAAGAAACGCTCTCCATCCGTTCATAATATTATTGGTTGCGATCAGACACAACCAGTGGCCTAGGCATTTTTCTATTCCAAATACGGAAGTCTATAATTTGCTAAGCACGGTATGTCCGATGACCGTATGTATGCGATTATTCCGAACCTAGACACAAATTATTAGTTCCTAAGTGATGGGTACCGATCTATCTCATCTATCTTGCGCATGTAGTCGGTGAGCAGTATTTTGGCCTGGGAACTGACCATCCGGTGAATTGGCTGGAAAATTCTACGAGAGCGTCATTGGTGCACTCTCTTACAGTCGAATGCGATGGAGCTCCAAGACTGGACATCCGGCACGCATTACGAATTGATGGTATATAAGCTCATCATGTGGCCACTGGGCATTTGGCCTCTTAATAAAGGGGAAATATTTTCGGAGATTCGATTACTTCTTGCTGCATCCACTCAGGTATATCTGTGAAGCACTATTAACTCCCGGAAATGGAAAATGAAAAGGAAAATCTTTATACAAGTTTTGTATGAAATTCATCTGAAGTTAATATATTTCGTAACCTTATTTGTCATCATTGCACTTTATTAGATCTGGATTTTTCAAGACAATAAGTCTTAAGTACCTCAATTCATGAAACTACGCTTTACTATCTCAAATTTATTACAATTTTATGGTGAATATATATTCTAAAGTTTTCTCTTTTAGGCTGCCACATTCATTTGCTTAACCTTAGAAATATGGAACAATTGTCGAGGAGTGGAAATAGTACTGGATCTTTTCGTGTTGAGTGTCTTTTCACTGCTCGCCTGCATCAAAGGACTCATCGTCCATCATCACATTAATGATATGAGCGATAATGTGCTGTCTGCCATAAGGGATTGGTGGATACTATCACGAACTGAAAATCCATACAATCGCGAATTGATGATGAAATACGCGCGAATAGGTCGGTTGGTGTGTTTCTCCCTGATGGTTCCAGCCTCCAGTGGAACTCTGTCGTGGATCATACTTGCTCTACCCCTCCCCGTGTTCACTCCGCCAAACAGTTCGGATGTTATCAAGAATTTTCCATTGCAAACTGCATGCACATTTGAACCCATCACAGCTTCCAGATTTTATTACATCATTTTCATTCTGCAAGTGTACCAATTAATAACCACTTGTCTTGGAAACTGCGGCAATGATGTATTCTTCTTCGGACTCTCAATGCATGCTTGTGGGCAGTTAGAAATACTGCAGAACACTTTTACAAGTATTGAAATTGGAGAAAAACCAGAACATGTGCAAAAATTGAGAAACATGGTAGATAGACATGTTCATCTGATCGAACTAATTGAAAAATTGGAAAGCACATTCAGTATGATCATTCTGGCGCAGTTAATCATGAGTGCTGTGCTGATCTGTATTATGGGTGAGTCCTTGAACAATACTTTCCTCGAAGGAATGCTTTAATCAAGAAAATTAATTCAAAAATCATAAACTGATTTTTTAAATCCATCATTACTAGGTCTACAGGTAATAATAGCTTTGAAAACTGGGGACGTTTTTGCAGCGATAAAAGCTAACATAGTGCTATCCTCCCTGATGTCGCAATTATTTCTCTATAGTTACGGGGGAGATTGTTTGACAACTCAAAATAAGTCAGTTGTATTTGCTGTTTATCAGAGTTCGTGGTATGAAGTGTCATCAGTGAGGATGAAAAACGTATCCTTTATTATGATGCGGGCTAATAAAGCAATATACATCACAGCTGGAAATTTTTTTGACATGACATTGAGCACATTCATGGATATTTTGAAAGCTTCTGTGTCATACATGTCTGTTCTTCGAATAGCTATTAATGTATAATTTGTGTACTAATAATAAATGGGGGAGAAGGGAACTTCCATGTAATGATGAGCATTTTTCACCTGATACTTTTGAATTTTTACATGAGCTCTTGTATGAGAGAATGTTGACGATTGAACTGAAAAACTCTTCAGTGAGCTCACGATACGAGTATCAATAATAGCTTTGGGTGACTGAATAACAAAAGCTCGCTATTAAAACAAATTATTTTAATGAAATTGAATTCGAAATAGGTATAATCTACCATAAAACGTATTCATGGATTAATATCATAGGAGAAAGAGTGAAGGTCTTTATTCCAAGTAAATAAAGGATTGGAAATGATGTATGATATTCTTCCAGCCAAAAATAAAATTATTCGCTCAAGATCATAGTTAGGCTTTCCTGAATCGAATACCCAACAAAAAGGACAAAAAATTCTTACTTTTAAACACTAAATTTAATAGTTTGTGCCATAGGTGCCCGTAATCCGCGATTTAACCGAGCGAAGCGAGCGAACAATGACATAAAATATTGTATGGAACTTGTGCGTAATATACTATTATTAATTCACCATTTCTTGTTCTCCATGCAGAGGTGAAGACACGACGATTCATTATGACTCCCAACCCTAGTCTTGCGTGACTGAAGAGAAAGCGCAAGGCTATAATTTTTTTCTGAGATGTTTTTCAAGGAAAGCTTTTCCATTGCAAAGAGAAATAATTCGATATGAACTTTATGAATTCATTACCATAATATATTCCTCAGAAATGAATAGAAGAATGAATTAACAATATTCTTTCATTCGAATACGAAAAAAATTATCTGGAAATCATGAATAAAAAATTATAATCGACATATGCTTGCGTCTTCGTGCATATATAATGTTTAATAAGAATATTCCGGGTAGAACGTAAATTATTTGATCGATTCGAGACAGTACGAAGCTCTCATAGAAGGAGCTTCCCTGGTGCATTGAGCGAGGGGTGCGACAGTCATCAAATGTACCATGGGCGGAGAGAGCCCGAGGCAGGTCGCGACCAATCTGTTCTTTCTTTACTCATGTCCACTGACGATTTATGGCGTTTGGCCCCTGTCTGACGATACTTTCTTTTTGAAATTTAGAATTATATTCGCCAGTTGTCAGATGGTTCGTAATCTATTGAAGCTGATCAACTTTTGATAATATATTTCACTGGACATTTTATAATAAAAAACATCTCGTTTACTGTTAACTTATTTTTTCGTCGTATCAAAAATAATTCATTGAAGAATTTACCGAGTACGGTAGAAAAGTCGATTACTATTATTCTAACCAATTTTCTCGCCTCGAAATGATTTTTAATAATTTATTCAGTTGCATATTTCCCATTGACCGTTTTCACTTAAAACAATAGAAGAGATACGCAGAGGATTTTCTAGTGAATTGCCGATATTCTGTCATATGTGTGATAAAAATTAATAAATATTTTTAACACTTTATAGATATACTTAACCGCAACTGCTATAATAAAATTGGTTATACAATGTGGAAGCTCGGAAGACATGGTTGATACAGTCCTAATGCTGGTCGTTTCGATTCTGGTATTTGCAAAATGCGTTCTATTGTACGCACACCGGAATAAAATGGCATCAATTATCCTTTCATCTGCGGAAGACTGGAATATTATGGACAGCGAGCAGTACCAAAAGATGATGTCAGAAAACTCTAATTTCTGTAAAATAGTTACAAAATTGTTTTACTCCTTCGGTATGTTGGTACTTGTTATTTATATTGTCAAAGTAATGGTGTTGGATGAGATATATATATCGGTTGAAGATTCTGTAAATGGTACAACTATTCTATTCCAACCAAATTATTTGTTGCCCGGTGGATGCATTTTCGATGGCTTTACAAATTCCATTTACTACTTCGTTGTGATTAATCAAGCGATTCAGCTGTCAATCACTTGTAGCATAAATCTTGGTGGAGATGCATTCTATGTCGCTCTCACTCTACATCTGTGTGAACAATGTGAAATAATGAAGATGCAATTCAAAAAATTTGGACGGTATGACTCTTTGGAGAAAAATCGTAGTCAGTTAAATGCTCTTATTGCGAGGCATCAGCATTTGATGATAAGAGCTGAGAAGTTGGAAGATATCTATAACCAGATCATTCTGATGCAGATGCTCATGAGCGTTCTCCTAATTAGCGTTGGAGGTATTGTTTTCACTAAACTACAAAATAAATTACCCATTTGGTAACCGCTTAACTTCTGAGATCATTTGATGTCTGTAATACAGCGATTTCTAAATTAGTAATTGGCTTTGTATTTGTAGGATTATTGTTCAAGTTATACTTTTGATATGTTCTTACTGTAGGATTCAGCTTCTTAGTCAGTCTCAATGATGGTGACTTTGTTAGTGCAACAAAGAACATCTGCGTGATGCAATTTATGTTAGCGCAGAGCTACATCTACACGTTCCCAGCTGATGATTTAAAGGAACAATCTGAGGGATTACTGCGTGCTATATACTCAAGTCACTGGTGTGATATGCCAGCAACTATCATGAAAGATATGGTCTTCATGATGATGAGAATCAATGTGCCTCCATACTACACAGCGGGAAAGTTTTTCTATATGACGAGGCAATCTTACATGACAGTTGTAAAAACAGCAGCGTCCTATCTATCAGTTCTACGAATAATGATAAAATGAATGTTGACATCGTACTCCCCATTAACATTAAATTTCCCGAATAAACAATCTTCCTACTGAACAGCGGAGAATATGCTATAGTTATATAGTTATAATTACACTTAAGTAGACTTCCAATGTTGCCTGACACAATTTCGAAGGGAGTTATGAATGTTATTCTTTATAATGAGATTTCATTTCAGATGCACATTATTATCAATATCTTCTATGACGTTTTCCAAACGTTTTTTGGCAATTTCATTGAAGAATTGAATACAATTGTTGTGTAGTAAATAATAGTAATAAGCGATACTAATAAGAGATAACCTTGCTTGGTTAACACGTTGATAAACCCAGACATGACATATCCTTTCGTCATGTGCAAGAACTGGCTTATCTGTTGAGTTTTCCGTAAGATTTACTGGAAGACTACTGTTCAGATTGTGTAAAATTGACTGGACCTTCTCGCTTGCGACTATCATGTCCGTCACTGCGGCGAAGCCTAATATCGTCCCCTTTATCTTTGACGAACAAATGTTACCTGATTGACCTCTTGGCGCCAGCCGAGCGCCATATATCTAGAAAAGAAGACGAGAAAAGGCTCAAATACCACCCTCTTCTATTTGAGCTGCGTTAGTTGAATCCTGAGTGCAAGGTCAAACGGTTTGTCCTGATCGTTGGTTCTCTTGGCTGTATAAGGCAGCCCTTTATATTTGCGCTTAAGGTGATCCCAGTCTGCAGGCGCAATGCCTCAATATTGGGGCAGGTGCGGCCAGACGCGGAAGACCGTCATCGGTTGGACCTCTTTGGCTACTCAGGCAACGTGTAACTAACCCTCCGCTTGGAGGGAACCCTGCTCTAGAGCGATTAGGACTTGACTGTATCACTTAGCTTGATGGGTGATTTTCGAGGTGGTGTCGGAAATCTCTGTTTGATATTAAGCAACAATCCAAGACATTGGTTACTGTGAATGAATGCCATGCTAATATAGCCACGCAGGCGATCATCTTATTCATATCAGCATTAACTATGATCAATTTAATCATCTGTAACATCACGAAGATCTTATGTAGTTATCTTGAAAGACTCATCAATCATGATAAAATTGTTTCCACAAGCAATTCATGTTTTGGAAAGTGGAGGACACATGAATTCTCCAAGATCGTAATCAATATTGTCGTTACATAAAATTATGTTTTCCTTTCATCGAATTTTTTCACACTCATCTCACACATGAATATACTTATTTAATAAAATAATTTCGCACCGACTCAATATCATACGAAGTAGCAATCACTTGAACGACCGCGGGCCATAACAAAATAATACCAGCTTCATGAGGCAACAATTAACCCTTTAACAAAAATCCACCATAAGAAGGAACTTTCAACTTGTTTGAATTACATGAATTTCGAAGGCGTTGCAACCTAGTGATTAGAGGGCTTCATCGATTTCACTTTTCTCGCATTCAGCGCTGGGAAACAAAGAGCATAATTACAATAGTTAGTAGCGAAGCATAACAGTCAACGATATTGATTAGTACGTGGTGTTACGAGATATCCCTATGTTGCTGAATCTTCATCCGTCTATCACATCGTTTATAGACATCAAAGTGCGTTCACATTAAGAGAACATTTTTTACACGTAATCGATTTCATCTGCGTGAATCAAAATATGTTCCGCTGTATTTTGGGGAGGGAATATTTGACACGATTGACAACTCATTAGCACTTTTTTAAACATTCGTCTCGCCTCTTCAGAATTGACTAATGACAATTTTGGTAGTCTGATTGTGAAAATTTAGTGAATGTTTATATCCATTAATCAGGTCAGCTTCTGATCGAGTGGTCTAACTTTGCAGACTTTACAACGTCATCTTTTATAAAGTTACAGTGAATGCTTCGCGATGAATATTCAAATATTAGAAACTCCGCTAAGGATTGGCAATTTGAACAAAGTCACACGGTGAAATATACTCGAGGAACTAATTGTTCATTCTTCATAATTATTTTACAATTATCCGTATGGTGTCTGTACAATCCCCAACTTTGGTTGACAACTATTCCATCGTAAGGAAACATTCCTCGGGGTTACAAAATCGGTAACAAGACCTCTAATTTAAACCTTCAGCTTCTTATTATTTTCTTTCTTGTACAGTATTGAGCTTTTTCGAAAAGATGAGAAGTGAAATGTTTAAGACCAAATTGCTGATTCCAATTTTCTTTTTCTAGATTCAAATGAAAATCCAATGTTAAAATAAAATTGATACTGAGAGTAAATATTATCAAGACTCCACATGATAAGTGAAATTGAATAAAACATGTTTCCATTAACTAATACATCGTGGTGGAACAATGAACCGGTAAAATACTCATAAAATGTTTTTGCAATACCTGCCCAAAATGTTCACTTTCCGGTACCGGTTTTCGTGCGTAAAGTGGTACTTTTCCGCACAGTGTGCGGCAAAGTCAGAAATCGTGCGTAAAGTGAAACTTGTGCGTAAAGCTTCGCTTTACGCCCTTGAATTTCACTTTACACACGATCTTGACTTTTCCGCACTCGGCACATAAAGAAGCCACTTTGCCCTCAAACCTCCCCTCAAAGCGAATTTTGGCAGGTATTGCAAAAAATTAGGTGTGCAACACGTGCATATCGCCTTTTTCGCCTCGTGTGAACGAGTCATAAAATTACAGAAACTTCATTACATAGTTCCGTACCAATTTTCTTATCTGGGCTAATTACGTCGATTGAAACGATATGAGAACTGTGAAGTACGAAACGGACGTTTTCAAAACCTATCGGAAGAAGCATGGATTAAATCTTAATATCAAAGTGAAGAATCCAATCATGTGCATATCTTTTCAACAGTACCAGACTGAAACTTTGCAACGACATAATGTAGAATCCGCCGGCTGTCAGAGTACATGGTTTATAAGCTCTCATCATAATGAGAATCAACAATTTTCGAAGGCGCAATGGAATATCATACCAACACCCTTGATAGCTGAGTAAACAATACAACGAATGTCAAGTTATTTCCTTAATCATTCATTATTTCATTAAATATTTACACTGCTGTGTGTATATGTTCACTGTGATCAATCAGTTTTTGACCTGGCCAACTAAGGAAGTACAGATGAATCAATTGTCCAATTGTATAACTCCCAAAACGAATGATCTCACTGGGTTCATCAATTTTGTTCACAGTCTGGAATGAGAGAGTCCACATTAATTAAATAGGACATATGGAGTTTCAATCGAGAAGCAATCTTTGAATGACTTGAAATCCTGTAATGCTGATGGCGACCATGTTTATGCCAAGAATAAAAAACAATGATTTGGTATATGTGGTTTCCAAAAGATGCGCAAATCTGTGGGCAGAGGAAAATATATCATACAGATCAGATACAGAAATTTATATCAGTTGAACACGGTTATATCGGTGTAGATAGAAAAAAACAATATCTATGTAGATATTGTTTTTCGTTTTGTCTGGCTCTATTTCGACATGTAGAATAAGGAAAACATTATCACCTTGTATTGTAATTATACGGTTGTACTGGTGGGTTTGATATGATATTTATGTTCTGTCTACATGAACCGACAGTGAAAATTTTAACCTCGCTTCCTTCGGTTAAAATCCCTCACTTTTGTCCATTTGGCAGAAAAATAGTAAAAGTATTCAACCTTCGGGAGAAGAATTACACAAGATTACCCACATACTTACAACCCTCGCCTTCGACTCGGGTGGTAATTTTGCACATGAGGAGGACTTATGTACTTTTCCTCCCTAAGTAAGCAATATACTATTTCAGCTCCTGTGAGTACGGCCTGATACTTTATTCGCCAATAGATACCTGTTTTACAATCACTCACTTGAGTGCAATCATATGTTGGGTAATACAGTTCAGGATCGCGACATGTGCATTACTCCTTTCCTTTGAGATCTGAGTATTAAGATCATGAGGCAATTGTTCCATTCGTCGGCTGCATTGAATGCCATGATTAATTGGGTTAATAATGATAAATTAAATGGATGAATGCGGATTTTTTCGTTTCGTAAATGAATGAATGTTCATGTCTATTTTTTATTATTTTGGGAGATCCAGATATTGTTTACCTGGTAATTGAAAACAGGCTGCATGCATGTTCGGCGAAATGAAAATACAAAGAATCGAATGCGACAACAATTGTCGCTGGTAAAGGTGTCACTAAATATGAGTGGAGTAAAATCCAAGGTTTGTATGCGTTTCGATCAACGAAATATTCAGCTTCATATAAGAATATAGTTTGTCGACTCTCATTAAGAGGTAGAATATAGTCTAAGATCTTTGGCACCATTGGAGTACCCATGTACATAACAGTAGTGGCATATATGTAATCTGAAGAAAAAAAACCTCTTGTGGAGCATACGATACAGTTCATTATTGACTCTTTTCCAATTTTTTTCAGATCTCCCAAACTTATTTCTAATTTATTTATCTATCCAAATTTATTGCTATGCAACGGTCCAGCGCGACCGGAACGATTTTCTATACATGCAGGAATAACACTAAATTTTCCTGTTCTTGTAATTCAGAAAATCGCTCGATTCATATACTCACATATATACCCATGTGTAATCGCCCGGCTCTGATGTTCATACTCACACAGCAATTGACTTTCAACAGAAGAACAATAGGATCGACGATGTTTCTCAATGTACATGAGCAATTTTTTCTCCTGTATTAAGATTATAATATGTAACTAAATTCCCAGTTCAGTACAGTGATTTTTATTGTAAAGATATTCTCATCATCACCGTTTCCAAATTTGATATGCAATTAATCATTTTGACTATCGTTAACAAGTGCAGCAACAAGGTGCTGGTACATTCTACAAGAAGATTCAAATTTCCCCGGACTGTGAACATTCTCAGTATCTGAAAAATATTCGAAACATTTCACCGAGTTCATTAATTTTTTGACACAAAATGTGGGAGGTAACTTTCATGAAGTATGAATTGAAGGCATTAAGTCTAAGTTTTTTAAGGAATAACAAATTCTGTTTCCGAAAAGAAAAATTGAAAGCACATCATCCAGAACATCACTGTACATTTCACTATCCACAAAGAGATTGTGCTGTCTCTTTTCAGATGTCTCTGAATGGAACTCATTTTTATCTGGGCGAACATACATATTCCACTCAAATATCTGTATTTAATTAATACCTCAGGCACGAGTAGACTACAAATCAGAAACCCTACGGTGTATCTGCATAGGTATCGAAATCTCGACGACTGAAAGGGCCATGCGCCGAAGGAAGACAGTAACAATTTTGTAAGGAACCAGTTTGGATTATCGAAAAAATCCATGGCTTCTTAGTACTCCCTTTTCAGTGCTGTCGGATAAAAGACAATGATAGCGCTCTCTTCTGTTCCTCGAGTACTCCAATTACACTATCAAAAATTCTGTTTAATGTCTGTGAAACACCGTACCAAGAAAAATAATTGCGGTAATAATTGTGAATCGATACGAAGGCATTGCATGATATATCCGGCGACGCGGCGCCGCTTTAGTATCACGTAAGCGGCTAGCGAAGAAGGATATCCATTACTAGGGATTTCGTCGTGAGTTACTAACGAGAATTGTAAAACAGTTGCTGCAAAATGAGGATTGTAGTGATAGCGTACATAGGACAGAGGCAAAAATTCTCCGAGTTAAATTTATTTCAGACATAATTTCACTACAAATTTTTAAAATAGCAATAACGAATGAAGTAAGGCCCAGGTGGGACGTGCCAAGCTGTGACAACTGGACCAAGCTCGACACAGTCTTGGTTTACCAGGCCCTGGTACACGAAGATTGAGCCTTGCTTGTCCCGGTAGTCGAACCAGTGTACTCCCAAGGTTGAACTCCGCATCCCTGTTTGTCGTGAAATTGTGTCTGAAATAAATTTAAATCGGAGAATTATTGCCTCTGTCCTATATACGCTATCACTACAATCCTCATTTTGCAGCAACAGTTTTACAATTCTCGGGAATGATATCCAAGGCTTGGTGGTACCAGGCCTGGATCATTGTATATCCACGGCAGGTTGCCGAGCCTTTGAACATTCTTGGCTTAAAACTTCTATTGGAACTTGGAAACTGGCCTTGGACTAGCCTGGGTATACACGGAGAAAAAAATTCCATAAAAATTACGTGTCAGTTCCGTAATCTGCGAGTCAAAACAATATTCCGTTAAAATTACGGAACAGTGCCGTACCTTTTTACAGAGAAG
>JAPYZM010004862.1:0-12540 GCA_030522845.1 Psyttalia concolor
AAGGTACTCGTGAGTAGAGACTGATCAGGGCTTCCCAATCCCAAACCCGTAAGGTACTGATGCACTTAGGGCATACCCAACAATATTTCTAGCCGGGCATAAGAGAGAGCACTGGACAGTTACGAACTTGCCGTGTTTTTCGACGCAGCGCTGTCATTATGTGCCTCTCAGTGCACAGATATAACAGCTGATCGTCAGCTCCTTATAATAATTGGATATTGCGAGTGTTTTGTCGTTTTGAAACAATAGTGCCATCAAGATATTAAAATAATAATAAAAGATGCCCGGCAAAGGATATCTTTATTAGTGAGTGATTGTGGGGAATTTTATGCGTGAGGACAGTGCCTGAGTTGATCTCCCTAGCAAAAATTATCTGGACATACACCCGGTGCAGTAGTTTTCTTTTCTCGTCGCGAGTTTTTGAAAGTGTGCCTTAAAAATAGACTTAAAAAATAAAAAATAAAATTTCTGAGGGTGCTATGAAGCCCTTTTTTTCATTTTGTGCCTTGTTTTTGGGAAGGATACAATCTAAAAAATGAATCTCTATGCCCCTCTCAATCCGCCATCTTAGATGGCTGAAAGTATGGGCAAGGGGACTCGGGGGGAGGGGAGGAAAAAATGGCCTCTCCATCCGGGCCTTAAGTAAGGCATCAGCGATTGTGACAATCATCGAGAGCAATTGTTTTTCCGTTATTCGGTCAGGAATTTCCATCTTCGAAGTATCATCCTTGGACGAAAATGGGAATAACTCATTGTTTTTATCCTTAGAGGGAGACTCCCTCTAGACTCCCGCTGATTTCCCTAGCAGATTCCCCTTTAGGGATTCAATCGAATGTCGATTAAGGAGTCGAGTTACTCAGTTTATCGATTACCATTGGGTGGCATTTCGATTTGAATTTCAGGCGATAGAATCGATCATGAACCGACCACATGCCGAGTTGATGGTAATAAAGACTCCTTGCAATTTTCTGTCGAAACTGAATTAACTCACCCCTTAGTACGTACACTAAGTATAATCCACAATAAAATCGAGGCGGCCTCAATTAGGGGATTAGCTATGTAGATGAAAATGAGAACCTTGTGGGGTTCACTCCAGCCGCGACCCGGTCGCGAATCCTATGTAACGCCAAGTGCTCGTGCAGTTTGTTTATACCTTACCACAAGTTGATTTGAAATTAATCGAATTCATTTAAAATTATATAATTTTATACCTACAGTAGGGCAGGGGAGGGGAAGGTTCCGTCCATCTACTCAAGTATACTGAATTATAAATCTTTGTCTTGACACGATCAAATCATTAAAATTCGCAACCAGTTTTCGCGAAAAGAAATGCCATCGACCATAACATACAAGCTATACTATAAGACGCCTTGTCATCAGACGAGACTTAATTCAAGTATTAGTCGTTTCTTTTAACGACAAAGGGAAAACTAGTCAAGAACAATAAATCAAAAGATCGATTGACTTGAAGAACGACAGCAATCGAAATACGATCGACTGGAGGGTCAGTCGATTCTGTTAATCAGAACGAGAAAACTACTTAGAAACAACTGAACTACTAATTGATTGGGGAACAATTGACTTGGGTAAAAGAAATAATCGCAACACAATCGATTCGAAGTTCTGTCGATTCTCTTACTAAAAATGGAGAAAGTATTGGGACTTATAGATATTGTGGATGACGTGAGTTAGAGATTTGATTACTCTTTCCTGTCATCCAGACATTGGTCAGCATTCCCAGAGGATCATTTCGAGGTTGGTCAGCAGCCCCTCGGTATTGTTGAATACTTTGGTCAGCGGTCACACGGTGTCCTCTGGATACCTGATTAAGCGTTTTTATGGTTTTACATAACCCCGTACACGTGACTGGACTGTTTGAATGTGTAGGTCTCTGTCAATGATGACAAGAGGCAATGTTAGTGAAGCAAAATCGTGAGACCGTTTAGATCAACGATTTGGAGTTTTGACGAGTTTGAGAGACTCCTAGAGAGTCAGAATACGCTCAAGACTAGAACAGAGCAGACCTCCGAACTCAGGCCTTCAGCCAAACCGACACGAGTCCAAGTCCCAATTCGGCGGCCAAGTCTAAGTAATCACTCGTTGAACCATCCCAGCATATACCAACTTGTAACAAATACGAATTAGTTATTAAACATCTATTGATTTACCCACGGGTGTTACATCAGTTAAATGTATTCCATCCCCAACGTGAGTGAACCTCCCTGAGAGCTAGCAGAGGTAGCTGGACACTTGGGGTGATTGACGGCCCCAGAACCCATCGAATAGTCCAGCAATCCATTGGAGCACCAGAGAAGACAATCAGGGATTATCAGTGACCAGTGAACCAACCATCCATAGTGGAAATATCCTATCATAATAAAGCTAATCCCAATTATACTACTCAGTACGAACCCAGTGGGTGGTATAATCCGAAACGTCACAGTATTAAAAAACGATGAATAAATTGGTCGATTGAAGTTCGATTGAGTTGAGAGAAGGGGACACTCAAGACTCAATCGGCTTGAGGGTTAGTCGATACTCTGCTTACAAATGTAGAAATTATTCGAAAATAATAAATAAATTGATCGATTGGTCAATTTTTGCGGCGTTCATAATCGAACAACCTCTCGGTTATTTGCCTCATTTACAATACTCTTATAATCGGCCTTCCCCTCGAGCAGCATGACACGCAATGCAGAAATTTATAATTTCTGCCCTTGTAGTGGAATATACTATTGATGATGGTATTATATAATTAGCGATTGTATCTCAGAACTCTCAAGGACACTCTTAGAAACATATGGAAGTTCATAAACAGTTGAATAAATTGCAGAAGTTTAAAATTGTGCACAATTTAGAATAAGTCAACACATTAAACAGAAACGTCTACCTGGAGACTTTTAAATGATTATGTAGATTTTTCAAGTATAGATCAATAGTTTGACACAATCTCAAGTATTTTAAGGTCTACAATGAATTCTCAAGAAGTCCGACTAAATTTGAAATCGTCATTTTCAGATCTTCAAAATTTTCATCAAGATTAATATCAATGAGTTTGTTGTGTCGAACATTGTCTGGAGAAGTATGCGTTCTTCACCAGACTTGAAAAAAATCGAGTGCAGCTAACTTGAAGTCGCGGTTTACGTAGCCTACGGACGGAAAAAAACTGGATCCTATTCCACAAAAATTGAAGCAAGCAGAACAATTCGGTTTTTCTAATGAATTTTAACCACCGAATGCAATGGCATTTCGCCCACTTTGAGATCGTAAAGAAGGGTATACTAACAGTGTTGAAGTACTCGAGTCCCGTCTGTTTAAAGCTGTCCGCTATCGCTTGCGTAGTTATGACAGCCGCAACTGGATGGCCGTTGCCCATTGGCTTACCAATGGTTACAATATCTGGGATTACATCCTCACCGTAAAGTTGAAAGGCCCACATGTGGCTACCAACTCTTCCAAATCCCACCTGCACTTCGTCCGCAATACAAACTCCACCAGCTTCACGTACATATCTATTAAAATAAGTTAACAATTTTTGTATGAGTGCGATTCTATTCAGTCGATATCCTAAACAAATTACCCGAAACAAAACAATTATGTAAAATGTATGTTGGATTTTGACAGTTATAATTCAGGCTACCTCTCTCTCTCTCTCTCTCTCTCTCTCTCTCTCTCTCTCTCTCTCTCTCTCTCTCTCTCTCTCTCTCCCTTTACTTTTCCCTCTTTTTCTTAACATTCTCACATTTCGTAATAATTTGTTGCTTCTAATGGGTATACGAATTGTCAATTATCGTTTATAACTATTAAATATTTAAACATACTTTTAGAAAATAACACTAGAAATTTTTTAAAAAATGATCATTTTTCTCAATTACAGTTTTTACAAAATTATATGTTCGTTACTAAAAAATCGGTTGCAATTGAAATATTGAATTAATTATGAATATAATTAATGAAATATAATTAATCAATTAAATACTGAATAAAATCATGGCATTTTTTGAAAATTCAGTAAACAAAATTCTTGAATTTTCGGTTCAATGAAACTTGGAGGTGATGATTAAATTTGGTAATGAACGTGAAAAGTCAAAATGTAATTGATATATCAATTTATTTATCAGCCGAAATTTCATCAGCTAAAAGAAATACTACCATGTTGCGAAATATGTTTTTTATGATACTCATTCGGTCACTAGGTCAGTCGTTTTTCTTCTTAAACAATTTAATTGAAACATTTGAAGACCGAAAGGATCTCAATCTATAAGACACTACACCTTTCGATTGTTGAGTTACATTAATGATGGTTTATTATTTTTCTTGGGCCTTACTCTTTTTGTTTGTAGATTCTCAAAGATTTTTTGTACACCACCGAAATATTCCGCGATTCAATTTCAATTTCAAATGATTCAATTTTTCACAATGTATATTTCAATATTCAGGATTCCATATGAGAAATCTATCGATGACCATTAATATTTGCAAAGACCGTTGCCTCAACTGTCACGTGCCTTTCCTCTTGATGGAGAGCCAAATCAACCCGTAATTTCAACTCATTTCAAAATGAAAAGACTGAAAGACTTATCACATCTTCAAATGAAACGTCAGGGAAGAGCGATCACAAAATTACCAAAAATTCTCACGTACCTATAAACATTTCTGTAATAACTCTCCGGCGGTAGAATCTGCCCACCAACGGACATGAGACTCTCGGAGATGAATGCACGAACTTTCTTCCCCTGTGATCTGACATCATCGCAAATCCTTTTCACGTCCTCAGCGTACTTCTCACCAAGATCCTCATTCGGATAGTCTGAGTCACGATATTTTCCTCGGTATACGTCTGGACAAGGTGCCTTCACAAAAAAAGTGAGAATGATTGTCACCAAAAAAAGAAAAAAAAACTAAATTTAACATCTAAAAGAACTGGATGTGGGCCAGTGCCAGAGGTTGAAAATGGTCAGGCTAGAGTTTGGAAAAATTGTTCCAGAAAACGAATGTTAGATTAGAACCATTCGAATTCTTACCACGTGCACCCAGTCCTTCTTGCCATTTTTCAGTTGATTAAACTTGTAAGGAGATATGTCGATCAGCGACGTCAGATGTCCGTGGTAAGCACTAAAAGCAGATAAAAATAACATGAATACTGTCTCCGACAATTGATCCCACAACTATTTTTAAGTTCTAGCATTGGTTCCACGGTTTTAGCAATGACCTTGGACGAGTTCACCCTGGCCCTGAAAATGTCAAGCTACTAATCTACTTTCCCCTGGAAAAATTCAACTGGCTTAAAAAGAAGTCTGACATTTATGCATAAAAGCAGAAAATTTTTGCAATTTTTTTATGATCAAGTCCCGAGGCTATTCGGCAATTTCTTGGACCAAGTTTGGTTTTTCTTATCAATAACGTCTCACGTACGTCGTCTCGTGTCACCTAAAATGACAAGACTATTATGGTGACCAATTAATCCTCGGGATGATTGCTATAGTTTTTTAGATGCGGTTGAGCAGAATTCAGGTATCTCTTTAGATGTCGTTAGCTGCAAACAGGCAAGAAAAAGTTACATCGGATTAGTATTTTCGCACATACTCGTCGATTATTAATCGCTATCTGGAATTTTCACACAAATGGTTATCACATTCGCTAGTAAGTCCATTGTAAAAAATATTTCAAATTTTTGTCCGTTGAAGAATAATTTTTTTATGAATTAATTTGTGAAGTTGGACAAATGATCGAACGATTTATCATTTTTATATGATTTATATGACCAGTATTCGTTTGTAAGTTTTGATTGAGCTGATCGTACAAGTGTCTGGGGAAGGTGATATCAAAAGTCGGCCAAAATTTCGCTAAAATATATTGAAAATCATCGGAAAATGTAGGAAGTTAATTGCCCGGGAGTTGGAAGTGTCCGATTGATTCGGTTATTTCACAAATACATGTTCTTGAAAACTGAGAATTTTATGAATTTAGTTGTCTACACTTTTTTGGCACTAAAAAAAATTGCAAAAAAATAGCCAACATTTTTTATTCAAAACTTGATTCTAGAAAAAAAATGAAGGGACCTCCCTTAACATTACGAAAAAATGAAGAAAAACAATTTAAAGAAAAATGGTCGGGGTTGTTTGATGAGATCTGACGATCGCGAAGAAATTTTTTTCGATCTCACCATCCGTTCGTCCGGAAATGTGAACAAAAAAAAGTGATCACACACACACGCGTACAACTTGATAAAAAACATTGGGGGGGGGGGGGTTTCTTCTGGTCATGAAACGTCGACATTTCACAAAATTTGCGATTTGCATTTTCGGGGTGAAACCAATAACTTCCTATCGGGAAGTTAAAAATAAAATATTGGTCGAGGTTGTTGGTCGCACGCTACGTTCGGTCCCATTATTGTTGCGTTGAACTACTATCTTCCCGAGTAATTCTCAACACTATTCGTAACGCGACTTTTTTCTTTTATTCGGCCGTTGACGAACCCCATAACGAATTTCCCGATAAGCTGGAATATTAACGTTGAAATTTAAGAGCCGGGGGGGGGGGGTGGCTCTCATGTTAATCAGATGTTGACCAATTGATGATCGATCACGACCTTGATCACTTCAATTGTATGACGCATGTGCCCGGGAGCGTGAACGAAAGAAATCCAAAATTTATCCTTATTTTTTCAAAAACTCAAAAAAGGATGGGGATTTTTCACCCCCCTTTTTATGAGGTCTCGACCTGGTAGGTACATATCGATCGCGATGCCTGGGAGCGTGAACGGATATTATGTCTGAAATATACGATAAGAGCCGTTTGATATTCTTACTGAAAACCCTTTTTTGAAAAATTCGACGGGGGGTGGGGGGAATTTGCTCCCATGCTGATAAAATGTTGAGGGGGTCCCCAGCCTAATGAAATCTAGTCCTAGACAAGACCTATCGATCACGACTAAATTCGTTTCGATCGCATTACCCATGCGCTTGGGATCGTGAACGAAAAAAACAGTCCACACACACACACACACACAAACATCATTCCAATAACCATCGGGGGAGCTTCTCCAAGTCATGAGACGTGGACATTTCGTGAAATTAGCAATTTTCATTTTCGGGGTGAAAACAATAACTTCCTTATCGGGAAGTTAAAAATTCCAATATCACAAATTAATTAATTAACATAAAATAATTAACATAAATAATTTAATGGACATAAAATATCGATTCCCAGTAGGAAAAGCAATTGATACAATCCCATACAAACGAATTACAATCATCTGTTCTATTAAAATACGTATATAATTGAATATGAAGCTTCATAAACTCGTGACGAATATAAAATAGTCACGCCAACAGAATTTAAAACATTTTTTACAGTATCTTTCCGTTCATCCTCACCACAAAGAAAGACGCAAACGAATAATGATAATGACTAAGCAGATCAGCAATGAATGATTCAAGATTTGATTAACATGGGATATCGCCTTTCTTTATCAGGAAAAAAAAGTTCCAACTCGTCAGTTGGAATTTTTTAATAATCATTGCAGCATAGAAACAGCTATCGTAATTGCTTACTGATCCAGAACGATGGTATCTTGATTTCCGGTGTGTGCCTCAGCAAGGCGCAGAGCAAGATCATTCGCCTCACTTCCTGAATTGACGAGATAGCAAACGGACAGTGGCTCTGGCAACAAAGACGTCAATCTCCGAGCGCAAATCACGAGATTGTCGTGCAAGAATCGATTATTGGTGTACAATAAGGACATCTGCTCCTGTCCAGCTCTGACGACATCGGGATGACAGTGGCCAACTGAAAAATCACAAAAAGCAAGTGATTAATTTCGTGAGAAATCCATGGCCCATCAATTGTCATCAGCATGTCAACACCTAATTCATCATTTTTATCGGAAAGTATTGACCACCATTTGCTCTGGTTTTGTTTGAACAGATAAAATGTATCTTGAAAAATTCCGTGCTTCTTTATTTCTTGAAAATTTCCATGCCCGTCTCTCTGAGAAAACTTGAAGTATCGATACCGGTATTTTCCATTGACAAATCACTCCTAGTTATCGTTCTTCCTCCCAGGGTCATAGTTTAAGCCTTCATTTCGTTCTAACATCAACGCTCGTTGTCGTAACACACATGCAAAAATAGATCGGACACGAGTGGAAATGACGAATTTGATATTTGCTAATCGATTATATCATTACCGTGTGCCACGTTGTTGATACAGTCGAGATACCGCTCGCCCCTCTCGTCGTACATATACTGCGCACTAGCGCGAACTATTTTCAGGGGATTTGATTTATAGAAGAGTTTGCATGATTGCCTGTAACAAAAATTATAGATATGACATGATAAAAATTGAGATGATAAAAATTTTAACAGTTCTATTGGATTTTGTTGATCAGTGGAAATTTTTCCGATCAAGCTTTTTATTTTTTTGGGCGATCTTTTGATTGAAAATGGGAGAAATTTGGAGGGGAAAAACTGGGAGAACATGAATAGTTTCTATAGGAATTATTTTAATAGGGAAAATTTTTTTGACAAATGAAATTTTTATGATTTTCACTACGGAACTGGTTCTATTTTTTCCACACTGCGTGTAAACTAACATTGTACGCAAAATCTCACTCCGGACATATTGTGACGAAAAATAGTGCTCGATTTATTTGAGGGGTATCGGATTCGTAGACAAGTTTGACTGATTGTAAAAAGAATTGAAGTCATGAGATAAAAATTGATAACCATCCGTTTATGATACCAGGGGAAATGACGTAAAACATATCGCCTCCAATCATCGAGATAGCCAAGCAAAATTATTTACGAAACAGTGTTACGGGAAAATCTAGCAAATTCGCTAAACAATCACTTCGACTTTTGCTCGACTCCTATTAGTTTTCGACTGATCCTATCAGCTGATAAATTTTCTAAGGTATATGCTTGATTTAAAAATGAAAATAGTAAGGGAATGAAGTGGAGAAGACTTGGAAAATTTAAGTCGACAAATTATTGCGGACAATATTCGCATAGAAACAATTAGATAAAAAATTGAATTTCGATGATTTTCGTCTATACATTAATTCAAGCACATACACTTGCGGCCCTCGTCTCCGGCTGGGCTTACAAATTTATCTTCGCCGGAGGAGTTATCTTCGAGCTAGTGATGAAATATACTATATCATGCATAACTATTTGGAAGTACAGCGAACTTTGAAATTTTATTTGGTTTTAGTTGAACTTATACGAAAAATTCGATTATCTTAGCATCTACTCTATTGAAGAATGACCCTACTTTCCTGATTTTTCAATAGAAATTATGAATTATACCACCACAAAGATTTTCTACACTTTTTGCTTCTAAATCGAAGCTTTCAGTTTTTGATCTTTCATGTTATTTCAACTCAATCTGATGCAACGAGTCCGAAATGCAATGTTTAGACCGCGCCTGAAAGTATGTACGTATGCGTGTTTGCATGTATCAAATTTTGTAAGCATTATGGGCCCTTTCCATAACCACTTATTAAAATTCAATTCATTGATTGATTTTGTTTATTTTGGAATTTTTTTAAGTTGGGTTTTTTACGGTATTTATTTATAAAAAGACATTCATAATTAATTAAATGACGGTTGAAAAAAGTTGTTCCTATATCCCCTTGGTCGTGTTCAAATATGAAGATGATAGTAATAATTGTTATTCCATTTTTTTTTTAAATTTTTGTTTCTTTTTTTCTCAATTTTATTGATGTCTTTGTAGATTAGGCATCAAATGAATTCAATAATAGGTTACAATCTTCCTTTAGATACAGCAAGTTTAAGCTGAAAGTTCGTTATGATAACTGCATTCATTAATTTGCTTTTCATAATGATTTGAAAATTTTTCAGTTTTCTTCAATTTTTCCTCCAAAGTTGCAGTTTTGATAGCTTCTTCAAATGTGATTATGTGAATCTATCCAGTTGTGTATAAATCTGAAATTCCCTCGAAATTTTAGTTTTTGTGGCGAAAAAGTTGGCATCGACGATTCTAATTGATTTTATTATTAATAATGAGAATTATTCCAACTTCACATCAGTTGAATAAATAGGAGAAAACAATCAACGTGACGAATTGATAAGAAAATTATTCATTTCGATGAAACGAAAAAAATATGGCAATATTATATGCGATAGAGATAATAATATAGGAAATAACAAGTCGAAAGCATATTGCTAATTTATTAGCCAAAAAAACTAAACTATATCCCAAACCAGAACAATTTCGCACTTGTTTTTTAAATTTATCTTCTTCATATTGCAGAAAATAAATATATGAACTTGGATATTTTGAGCCGACAATTCTCTACAATACAAAAAAAAGCAATAAAACAATTTGCGCAGAAAAATCAAACTATAAATTTTATTTCCAAAAATTTTTCATTAAAAAATCTTCTGACAAAAAAACATCAAAATATTTTTACAGTAATGAAGTATTACTGACAATTAATGTAATCCCACCTCACTCTCAATTATTACCGCAAAATAATTACTGATTTAACAATCAATATCCAAAAATTCACTTCATATAATAAATTTCTGGAGTTAACGGAATCACGTACACGCCATAATTTTCGACTCCATATCTTTCAACACCCGAGAATATACGTCAATTGTAGTAGCACGTGCTCTCCCCCAAAAGCCCCAGCTCCTAATCCTTTCTCCATTTCTCTGCTCCAACCCCCTTCCCCCGAAAATGGCACGAGAATGTGTAACATTGGCCATGTCCAACTCACCCCTGAATTATCGTCCCATATATATGACCATTTTATCAAATTCGAGTCGCAGTGCCTCGATAATATGCTAATTTGCGCGTTAGATCGTATTTGAAAGGGCCCTCCACTGCCTGCCCCACCTCCCCCTGTCGTCCAGTGTTATCAAAATGACCTCGCCAACATTGTGCCTGATAAATCTCGACCCGTGGTTACATATTATCTGGATATGGGTGGATTTAATTTTACACAATTGGACGATATTAGTTTCACCTCTGGACAATAAACAATTGGCTTTATCCGCTGAATCATTCATCGAAATTTCATAAATAATCGTGGCTGGCGGGACGATTAACTATCCGGAATAAACAGATGATTATAATTATTTTTTCAGTCAATTTAGTAATCTATATTCGTAAACGTAGCAGATCATGTGTCGACAACAGTCGAATTTTTAGTTTACAATTGTTACAAAAAAAAAAAGAAAATTACGATACTTACCCGATGTGACGCTCTCGAAGTTTTATTGTGTCATTTTTTGACATTTGCTCCAAGGTTTCAGCATGCGTGCCTGTTATCGTCGGTGTCATCTTTGAAAAACTAGGAACCAAAAATTTTTTTAATTCAATGTAAATAACTAATCGTCAAAAAACCACGCATCACAATTTTTCGATTATTTTTTTGTCAAAATAGAAAAGGCTGACAAAGAGTTGACAACAAAAACTTGGATGACTTCTTCTATTTTGAAGAAAGATAATTTTTTTTTCCAATAAAAAACAATAGAAATAGGACAGAACTTGAGGAGACGTTGTACCTGAACTAGGCCGGGTCGTCACGGTTCCTCGATTGCCGAATGCAGTCGTCAGCTGAGTGCCACGACCTACTATGTGTGACGTCATATATAGCGCGTAAGTTGGCGGGAAAAAACTGGGGATGTGCGCGCGCAATGGCTAGTAATTCTCCCGCCACAAAGATTACGAGAATGATATGAACTGATGATTTCCACTTTGGGTACATGTACCTTTGCCCCTCCAATTTTCGATAACAATCGGTATATTCCCCAGTCTCCATATTTTCCATAGTTTTCTCATAAACTGGTGAACTAGAATAATTACATTTTTCTTCAAAGAAAATTCTTTTTCTTTAGTAAATCACCTCCTGGGCATTGATGATAAGCCATTTAATTCAGGGGGGAAAAATATCGGAAGGAATTCTCCCTCGATTTACCAAATCACGGCAGATTTACTCGTGTTAACAGTCATTCTGATGTTTACTAATGATTTTCTGATTTGCATTCAGAAAGATCGGAGGAATAATTTATTATCGGATTTATAACTCGGCGAGTATTTTAAAATTCAATCATGTCATTATTAATAATTCACTTTATCATTCGTTAGTGTCAAGAATGGAGATGTTGAATCTTCACATTTCCATACATTAACTTCTAAATATGTTAATGAAGCAACAAAGTTGTGGTGATTAGAATTGAGATCACAAATAGTATGATTATCGGACGAACGAGGGTCACAGAAGATTCGTCACGTGGCGGAGGCTCGTACCACATGTGATCAGTTCACCGTTTGCACCCCTCGCCTTCACTGACGTCCGAATAATCAGAATGATAAAACGGATCTATCATATGTTAACACGTGTAGGATATTGTGGATAATTGCCCCACATACAGCATAATGAGCATAAAATACTGGAATAAAAAATTACGCAAACAAGGAAACATCTACCAGAGTCTATAAATATAGTGAAGAATTGTTCAATTCTTATGATTGAATGTGGTCTACTGAAGATTTATATTCGAA
>JAPYZM010004869.1:0-11143 GCA_030522845.1 Psyttalia concolor
TTTCATCTCAATGTGTCGAAAAAGCACTTTTTAGTCACTCGACGCGAAGCGGACAGTGACTGAAAAGTTACTTTTCCGACACAGCGTGATGAAAAATATAATATAGCGTAATGCAGAAAAATGGTTGCCTTCCACAATAGAACAATTGAAATCGGTTTTGATGGGTAATCGAATATCTACGTCATCATTGTTACATGTTTTCATGACATAAATTACTTGCCCATCAGGAAATATCCAGAGCTCTAGATGCGGTAAATAATTATCGAAAAATAAATTTTAAAAAACCCATGGACAGCATCTCATTTCCAAGTCATTTTTTACTGGAAAATATCTAGGGTTCACCGTGTGAATTGCTTATAAACGAGTGCTTCAGAGGCAAAGCAAAAAATATGAAAATCTATTTTGCGAGGGAAAATATGTTTTACAACAAACTAGTTTTGAACATATA
The DNA here is from genome assembly GCA_030522845.1 of Psyttalia concolor. Lineage (NCBI taxonomy): Eukaryota > Metazoa > Arthropoda > Insecta > Hymenoptera > Braconidae > Psyttalia > Psyttalia concolor. Next base: position 449 of record JAPYZM010004869.1, read on the forward strand.
GTAATTCACTGCTGACTACAATTAAAATTGCCTATAATTTTTTCCCATCACTCGGAGATATCTTATGAAACTAGAATTAGGGGAAGGTAACTGTTTATATGATCCCATGATGGGTTCTTTACAAAATTGTGTGGAAATATCTGGTAATATTATTCTCTAAAGAGCCTGGCTTAGAGATATTTGCGAATAATTCAGTGAATTGTTCCTTCTGGACTTAGCGTGTCTGATGTTTCTGCACTTCACTGTGGAATGTTGTTTTTTGCACGGTTGTATTTCGTTACAACATTGGTATGGGATCATTGATAAGAGTCACCGATTTTCCACGATATTAAAGTGATATATCGATTCGCCTGCATCGCGATCATACCATCCGGCCGGATGCTAATATAATGGGGAATAATCTTCCCAAGGTAACTGTGTGTTTTTACGATTATTATCGAGTTCAGAATGTCGTTAGCTGGGTTACTGCGATGTTCAATAAAGAAGGTGCTTCAGTCTTCCTGCAGATCCCCAACAATTCTAGTTTTATTTGTTAAATATCTATTTTATTTAATTGATGCCAAATTTTGAGATGATTTGGATTTTGTTGGGGTGTTTTACAGCTGTGAAGAGTGATTACGTGAATTTTTATGTTAATGATAATCGAGCGGGCAATATTCTTGCGTGCCCGCAAGATAAATTATGCACACCAATCAATTATTGTCCTGATGTTGTGTCGTTGTTGAATGAAGGAACTTTGCCAGTTCACAGGTGATTGTTTTGGTGCTCAAGATCAGAGAGGAAATTGTGGTATTGGGGAGAATAAATTCCATGTATTGTACTCAGGCAATGATATGCCTTGAGAGAAATTTTCAGTAAAAATGATGGATATTAGAGTGAGTTTGTCTGTGGAATCGGATCGGAAAATTTGAATGATGACACCGGAGTTTTCCAGGAGATTCAGATAAAAATTATAGAATTCTCGGAAAAAGTTTCCCGAGATTTTAGGGAAAATGTTACGTAATTTGTGTTGAATGTTTCTCTCCGTGTTAAAATAAAGCAGTTTAATTTTATTTTTTTTTCATTCAGTCGATTTCGAAGGAATTCTTTCTTTGGCACTTTTTTCTATTTTGTAGGATATAAAATTGCCTTAATAGAGCAATCTTACGAGAAATTGCATAAAGCTTTGCATTGGACGTCGAAAAACGACGACGTTTGACAATTTATACTAAATAATTTCGATCTTGAGATAATTCCGTACTTAGGGTAAACTACCAGATGGAGGTACCCAATAGATGAACAAGATCGCTCTTGATTAAATATTGCCGAAAAACAAACCAAATAATTGGACTAGCAATTTTTACATCCGATAAATATATCTGTACGGGATTATATGATATTGATAGTTGGTTAGCAATTTTTATGCTGTAGATTTCGACAGGCAGTTTGTGGCTACATCGGTACTAGTCCCAAGGTTTGTTGCAATTCTCCCAGAGACGTGAAAAATAATCCCTACGATCCAAGAGCATTGGACCCTAAAGCAGAGTGTGGAAAAACATTGGTGAGGAGCAATGTCATCACGATTGGATCTTTTCCATTCCTCGCGAGAATTGGATTCATCAGTGAGTACATTTTTAACTTGAAAACCAATTACCAGATTTCACATTTCGTGGAATTCAAAATCACGTTATATTTCAAGACCACATTTCTTTTACATTCCAGCGAAACTAATAATTAAAATTTCAACCAAATATTTTCAATTGTATATATTGTCCGAGGCGAAATGTTAAAGACCTTCCCAAATATTCTGCCAATTGCTCTTTCTATACAAAAAAAAAAGTATATTTCGTAACGAGTGCCAAAAACATTTTGTGCACATATTGCGAACAGAGCTTTCTCCGAAAAGTTCACTTTTCGTCACAGCGTGAAACAATCATGGAACAACTGTACCATTAATTGTTTTTTTTTCCCTAGATTTAAGTGACGGGAATTTGGCGTATCCTTGCACCGGTACAATTATCAATGAACGAACAATCTTGACGACCGCTACGTGTGCACTAGCAACATCAGAAGAGTATAAATTGTAACGTAATCATCAATTCGTTTTCACAATTTGACTACTTAAAAATTCTATGCTAAATTCGCTCAATGAGGAATAAGTACAGATGAATTAGTTTTAGGTTCATTCTGTATTCTTGACCGCTTCACAGCTGATTCAATTCACAACGAATGATTAACTGATTCTAGGCATTCAGTGATGCTGGGGGATTTCGACACATCAGAAAATCCAGACTGCAATCCTCTCTTCTGCGCCCACTGTGCGCCATCCTACAATATTTCATTCGTCGTGAAACATCCGAATTTTGAAGCCGAGAAATTCGAGCGCAACATAGCTCTCGTCAGACTCGACGAGTCAATTATCTTCACACGTGAGTAATCCTGATAATTCTATAAGTGAACTAGTTCACGCAGACTTGAAATACTTGATGATATTACTGTTTTGCAGTGGTAAAATGAATTCTTCGTTGGCATCCATGCTTTTCTAATCCAGAATCCAATAATTAGATCCCCGCCCAAATCATCAGAATAAAGGGGTGGGGTCGAGTGAAGGGTATTAGAGATACATGCGAGCGTTAAAAAAAAATTTCGAATTTTGAAAGATAAAAGTCGTTGATATTTCATTGAATCACCCACTAGATGCCATCTAAACGTTCATTAAAAATTACAGTCAACATTTTTCAACATGGATTCTATATCTACACTAATGAAACAAAATTTTTAGTGACAATTCAACCAATTTGCTACTTGGATCGTCCGTATATAACGGTGGGGAGTCAATCAACCTTAATTGGATGGGGAAGTGTGTCAAACGACAAAGAACAATCGCCGCCAGTTCAACAATCACTTCCAATGAGACTCCTACGACTCCAAGACTGTGCTGAATTTGTTAATCAAGGAATGAGTGTTGAAATGTGCGCAATTGGAAGACAAGAACCGTGCTCTGGATTCAGTGGTAGTCCTTTGATAAGACGAGATGGATCTGGTTACTCAGTGGTAATTATTTCATTCAACCGAGAACACAAATTCCTTACCAATAAAGTGATTTATCAACAATGAAAAAAATCATAGTCAAAGAATAATCTCAGCATAGTTTAAATTATATTATTATCTTATGAAATTTTCTAATACCCTTAATACCACTGGACTATTAGATAAATTATTTCCCTTTTACTAAGTCATTATTGAAATCGGAGAAGTTGAAAAGAAACAAGAAGACTAACTTCCAGAAAACGTAGAGTAGTAATGCGTTTTAAAAAATTGTATTTTTTATGTTTAATATTAATTAATCACATGTGTCGTTTTCTGCAGATTGGGATTTTGTCTTTTGGTGCGACGTGTGAGGTCAATAAGAATTCACCCTCTGTCTTTGTCAATATCCAGAAGTATGCACGGTGGATTGCAGAAAATTCATGAATGGGTTTTATCAGTTTGTTTTCATAGAAAAATATCTGTTTCGTGGGGTGAGGTACTTGCTACTTATTGCTCTTAAATATATTCAGGTATTTTCCTCTCGTCATCTCTTTGGCCTCTTCCAATCCAAGCTGATATGCTTCGTCATGGAGTTTTTTCACCTCGGCTATTAAACCGGTTACAGTCAAATTTCCAAGCTCTGTAAATTTAAGGAATTGTTTTGTAACAATAAAAATAAATACAAGTGATGAATCAGTCAGAATTATCCGATGGCATTCTTATAAAGCACAGCTCCGGTGGAATATTACTCGAAATTTGGAAATTACAAACGTACGGGCATTCGAATACTCCAATCAATATTTTGGAGCAGCTGTCAAAAACTGGAATTGCGCAAAAATAAATCGGCAACATATGTTGATAATTCTACAGCACGCCGAGGTTGGACAAAAAACGGTGAAATATCGAGGTTTTAGAAAAGAAAAAAAATGAATTTATAAACTCACGGTGTAATTGATTGATGTCATCAGACGTCAATGCAGTAGACCACGAAGCCTGATCTGTCGGTGGTAGATTCTGGGCAATGAATTCGTTCACCCCTGGAACTTGATAAAACTCTTAAAACATTAATTCTCGTTCAATTCGAAATAAAACATGCACACCTATATGAAGCTCACTTTGTTCTGGCCATAAATCGGGCGAGGCACGATCTAATTTTTCTAAGCTCATCAGGCTCTCCTCGACACACGCCAACTCTGAAAAGCACGAAAAAAAGCAAAACAAGTTAGAACATAACCTCGATTTGTAACTGCAAGTGATGCCGACGTGAATTTCATAAATCCTCAGATACTTCACACAATCCTTGGGATAAATCTTAGGATGTTTCACACAATTACTGGAAAATTTGGATTCTTCAATAGAAAAAAATGTTAAACAAATGGTTTTACCCGTCGTATCGTTTTGAGGATCGTTTGTCGCCATTTTCTTTGCGCGCCACACACTAATGTGATCGTAGCGCCAGTAGAAGTAGAAGTGTCGCGGGAATGAAGAATGGAGAGGGGGTTATTTTGAAAGAGCGCTAATTGACGACCTTTTATCCTAATAGAAATACTATCACACTTGGACATCACCCTCTATTACAAAATCGATTTCAGCGTTTCTCAACTATTTTTTTCTAAAAAATCACGAGTTGGAAATCGGAAATAAACTTTAAAAAAAATGTAAATTAGAATTTCGAACTAATAATTCTTATTTTTTAAATCCTACGGTGCGGTTCTAAAACGCACGCGAATCTTGTGATAAAATATTTCCTTTCGTTAACTTTTAGTTTGAAGAACTCTAGAAGGCAGTTTAAGATTGGTGATTATGATATTCTCGGATTTCAACGGGAATTTCACGTATTCGTATTACGATACGTATCACGTATTCGTGTGAGATAAAAAACGAGTAAAAAACTTGAGTATTCATTCTGTAAATACGGTTTGACAATCATAGATCAGTACAGAATTTACACTCAATCCTGGGTTGCCGTTCCATGCAGATTGCACTAAGAAAAAAAATCTAATTTTGCCAATCAAATATTCTTCTGACAAGAATTTAAAGCGAGCTTTACTACAGGATTTTCGGGCATTCGGTTGTCCAAAATAGTTTGGCAAAATTATACCTTTCTCTCAGTGTATTATTTTCTTAAGAAATAAAATTCTTATTTATCTAAAACCCTTATGAATTGAAGGAAGCCTACCATATGGCGAGAAAGATTGACGAGTAATTAACTACCCCAGTTTGATGATTATGTTGTCTATTGTTCAATCAGGGAAGTTTACCGAATCAATAGCTAATCATCCATACAGCAGAGATCAGATCTGATCTAACGTATGTTCTCTGCCAAATAGGCTCAGCCATTGTTTGCTTATCAATGCCTTAAATTACACAAGTAAACTCAACCCATTTGGCATGCAATAATTATTGTACTCATGGTCGAACATGGTTTCGTTTTTAAACAGATAACGATCACTCTTGAAGAACATCTCTCCGAATTACATTACTGACAGTAAATAAAACTCATCATCGGATTTTTCGAGGCTTTTATTACATTACTTCACATTAGTCAATATACGATAATTACGAATATACATTAACAAAGAAATAAAAAAAATGCGCGATAAGAAATAATCAATAAAAAAATAATACAATGGTAATTATTCTCGGGCTCTAGGTATGACAGATGAAATACTCAATGAGCAAAAACGAAAATTGATTCATGCTGTGTTGTAACTCGTGGGACATGGCATTTCTCTGGCACCGGGATTCTCCCAATTCTCAAGTTTTTTCATTTGCTCGACAGTGCACTTGGTGTTCGGATCACGTACTGCACATTTCGCATAGCACATTGGAACACAAAAGCCTATGGTTTCACCTGGTATACCATCTCTCACGAATCCCGGACAGCAATCGCACGTTAGTTTGTAGAACCATGTCTAGAATCAAATATCGTGGATATAAATATTGAAGTTAATCAGGCCGTAACGGGTGAGGGGGCGATGCTTTAATCCGGCGACCATCCAGGATAAGCCGCGCTGAGCTGGGTTAGTAGTTGGATGGGTAATCGCAGGGGAACATCTCGTGCAGGCATAAATTATGAGCGGTAGGAACGATGGTAGCGGTCATACCCGTACTTGGAGAGAAAAATTCAATAAAAATGACGTGTCAGTTCCGTAATCTGCGAGTCAAAACAATATTCCGTGAAAATTACGGAACAGTGACGTACATTTTTATAGAACTTTTCGTACTTTTTGTTACTGTTAGGTAATTTTTACGGAATATTGTTGAGTCTGTTGAGGATGGGTTCAATATTGGCGCGTTCGTATAGGATAGTGTTTGAAGGGTTGTGGAGGGAGTTATCAAGGTGACGAATTTTAGTCATTTTGCGGAGCGTTGATCTTTCGGCTACGCCTATAATTTTCTGAGTGCCCGGTCCAGCAAATAATAGGGGATGTGCGTAATCAGTATCGGACGGCATATAGTCTTATAAATCTTAACAACCTGTTTAGTGTTGAAGCCTTTGTTTTTATAAGTTAGGCTTCGAAACTTAGTTCCTCTCGCAATACACTTTTTTTTTATATTGGCATGAGCTTTGAAGTTGAGGTTGTAATCAACCTGTACTCCTAGGTATCTGGTGTGAGGAGTGTGAAATATATTTTCAGTGAAAAATGCAGCATATCAGAAATAATTATTTGCATAAATATTTTTCCGTAAAGTCTACCTGTACAGAAAAAGGTATATATTTAATAGTATATTTCGTAACAAGTGAAAAAAAATGGTTTTTGGCGAATGGGAGGTTTATAGTCAAAAACCACTTTTGTCACGTGTTACGAACAGTATTTTTCATCTCAATGTGTCGAAAAAGCACTTTTCAGTCACTCGACGCGAAGCGGGGAGTGCCTGAAAAGTTACTTTTCCGACACATTGAGATGAAAAATATCGTTCGTAACTCGTGAAAAAAGTGGCTTTTGCCTCGTGGGATTATATCTATCTATATAAACCTCCCACTCACCAAAAACCATTTTTTTTCACTTGTTACGATATATACTATTTCATCTCAATGTGTCGGAAAAGCACTTTTCAGTCACTCGACGTGAAGCAGACAGTGACTGAACAGTTACTTTTCCGACACAGCGTGATGAAATAGTATAATAGGCATCGTGTGCGTAATAGTGTGTTCGGCTCTGGGGAGGTTGTAATACCAGCCGAAGGCGAGTGTTATAATCTCACAAGCCAAAAAACACCATAACGCACAAGTTTCATACAATATTTTATGTTATTGTGCCCGTACATCTATGGCATAAAATATAAATCAATCATATGCACACATTTTTCAGCAAAAAAAAAACAGTTTAACAGATAAATGCGAACACATATATTACCCATACATATTCGGGATATCTCCAACATATATGTAAGATATATTTTCGATTACAAATGCAGTATGTCAGATATATGTACCATATAATTATTTGCAAATATATACTTTTCTTAGCGATAATGTCTCTATCTAGTCAGTGTGATAGATGGGATAGGATGCATTAGGACACTTCGCAATTGACCTGCTCTGCGACTGGGGTTTTACACGATTTCCCGTGCAATCCTAACTCGGATGGGGTGGTTTAATCGTCTTTAGGCCAGGGATGCAATGACTCTCTAAAGACAGACTCAGATGTCGTTCAATACAAATTTTTTTGCTTGCATAATCGGCGATAATACGACGGTTACGAGAAACGATAGTTTAAAGATGATTGAACTATAAAAGCAATAAATTACAAACCAAAATTATTTATAAAGACACCTTGCGAGTTATGTAATAACAAAAAATGTCCGTATCACAATTATCACACACGGAAAAAATAGAAACCGATATTTTGCCAGAGATCCACCCGAGAAGCCCACTTTAACGGAGAAAAGGGGACGCAGAGAAAAATTTCAGATACAACGCCAGTTTTATTTGGGCCAGACGCACGTTTCAAGTGGATCTCTGGCAAAATACCGTTTTTTAACATAAGCAGCAATAATTGAATTTACTCACCCAACCTGTTCTCTCTCTCGGATTAGAACAATAGGGATCATTGCCAAAGTTCCAATGTGCTATTGCGTAGCCAGCGCAGGCTGCATCAATGAATAATTTCTGAGTAATTGGAATTTATTCAGTAATACTATGGGAACTAATATATCATAGCAGAGAAATTCTAGCAAAAAATCAGTTTCATGTCCAAATTATCTTATCTTTTTAGATATATTATTTATGATTTATTTATTATTATCCATATATAGCCGATTCGGCTTTTTACAATTGCGGTATCATGGGCCGTCTTTCTGTCCAACCATGTCGCATTGTACCCCAGGAGCTGTACTGCATGTACAGACTCTCCCGGTGACCAAGGGAAACCATGGAAAACCTTGGCCGACATGGCGTCCATCAACCAAGCTTCATCGGGGAAACTTTTCCTCCAATCCCATGCCCCAAGCCGGACTCGAACCCGCTCCACGCGGGCTCCGCCGTGCGGCCGTGTCCCTTAACCAACTCGGCCACCGTCGTCGGTTATCTTTTTAGATGTATAAGTATATATTTTAGTTATATAAGTAAGATGATCAAAATTTTGGCGAAAATTATATTTATTTTATGCCACTCCTGCCTGAAACCGGCTGATTACGCACTCGGCGCTTCGCGCCTTGGGCCTAATTCAGCCGGTTCCAGGCGTCCTGGCATAAAATTATGTTCAGCACTTGTTGGGAAATTTCGTCCTCAACGTGTGTGGTTACATCACTCGCCTACGGCTCATGCTGTAAACCCCACACACGTTGAAAACGAAATTTCCCCACACGTGCTGAAATATACTATTCTCGCAGTGATTGTTTAAATTGATAGGCCATTGAAAATTCAGGAGAATTAATATTCATGTTCGCGAAATCAAAACATGAATTCTCCCCGCCGAGATAATGGTATATTTCCGGCCTGTCGTTATGGGGCTTTTTTACTCGCGTGGAGTTTGGTGTGCCGAGCCGTAGGCAAGGTGGCCAACCACGCGAGTCAAAAAACCCCATAATGACAGCCCAGGAACGATATTTTTCCGTAGTGATTTTCACTTTGCCGAGTTCGGGCAAGAGACCGTACCAATCCCCGCTCGAGAAAAAGTGAAGAGCAGTACGGAAAAATTAATTTTCTCAATTGAACCCAATGTCACTTTCCTCAATTAAACAAAAATCTCACTGTTCTATAAGTTTTGAATTAACAATCCATGAAGTTTCACATTTTTCCAACAGTTTATGGAATTCCGAATATTCCCACTAGATTCTTATCAACGAATTGAATATTTTTCCAATTTCCAAGGGATTTCCAATTTTTTTGGACAATACAAGGTTCTATAAATTGTAAACATCAAACACCAAAATTCGGTTGAACGCCAAATTGAATTTTCGTAATGAATTTGTGAATTCGGGTTACCATTGATATTTTCATATCTGTTATTCACCAGAAAGCTCTATTTACTCGAATTTTGACAGGAAACCACATATTTAACAATCACTTAATCCAATTCAAGGTCACGACGATGTTTTCTGAAATTGACATGCAACTTCCGATGAATTTGTTAAAAACTTTCAAACAGTGCACTCACCCTGACCGGATGGAATAATCACGAAGGCAATGAACGAGAAAGCAGCGATGAATATTAGACGAGTCATTGTCGAAGAATGATCTCGACACCGGGTGATTTGCTTATTTAAGGAGGTGGTTGAGCGTTTTTGCGGGGAAAGAGGGCAGAGGAAATCGTCTATGTTCGAGCCTATGCATCTGAGTTCATTGCCCACTGTCCAGAGCAAACAAATTCGGAATTGTTCTTTCATATGAGAGGTATTCGCGTGATAAGAAAATGTGGGAATGAATTCAGTGGGCATTCAAAAATTATTGGTTCATAAGCGCTACGAAACAGAAGGTCAGCTGTGCATCTAATTTTAATATTTCATAACATTCTAGACTACTTACAAACAAAATTAGAACATCAAAAACTCCCTCAAATACAAGACATTTATTCGGAAGCAAAGATAATATTTTCGATTCAGAACAAAAATTTACAATTTTTTTTACATTAAAAGCAAGCTTGAGTCTTAATTGCTTCTCATGCGTTCTCAACCCTAGATCGCCTCAAAGTAATTGAAGTAAGTAATCGGGATCACGATTTTACTTGAATTATGATGAAACAAATAAGCAGGGGTCGAGCCTGCAGGAATTCGAATTATAAATTTCGATTTCGTTAGTTTTATAGTTATTTTAATTTGTACCATTTTTATTGGTAGTATGCTTCTGAATGGCGAACATTCTATTTAAAACATGAGCCCACACGCTGTAATTGACACCATCAAAACGGAACATTGCAAATTCGCCACTCTCGATGCTGGTAAACCAATAAGCAATGAAGTCTATGTACTTCGTATGGTACGATTCTATATGTAGATTATGGAATCTTGAATCTATTCAAGAAAATCGTTTTGCATTGAAAACTGAATACCGGTCAAGCTAATCATCCAATTTAGGTCATCTTCAATTTTCATTCATTCATTTTTACATCAAAGACGAAAATAGTATATTTCGTAACAAGTAAAAAAAATGGTTTTTGGCGAGTGGGAGATTTATATCACGAGCCGAAGGCGAGTGATATAATCCCACGAGTCAAAAACCACTTTTTTCACGTGTTACGA
>JAPYZM010004870.1:0-16704 GCA_030522845.1 Psyttalia concolor
AGGAGAGAGAGAGAGAGAGAGAGAGGGAGAGTGAGACGGGGGGTAGGTTGAAAAAAAAGAGCGAAAGAGAGAGAGAGAGAGAGAGAGAGATGGGGAGGAAGAGAAATGACAACAACGTGCATCACGGGGAAATGAGGGGTGGAGAGTGGGGGAGGGGGCAAAGCTGATGTTATGACGGGACATTTCATGGCTCGGAGAACCCGGGAGCTAACGGCCCGTGCGATATTACCGCGCCGCAAAAGGCACCCATTTTCAATCCCCCACCTCACCCCCTCATCACTACCCCCACCCCTTCATTCTCCCTTTCTCTCTTTTATTGACACGCGAATTTGCGACGACTAACCGCTCGCTCATGAAATTCATCCCATCGAGGTATGTTTTTTTAGCTATGATTGATGTTCTAGATTTTGAAAAAAAAAAAAAAAATATTGAAAAAAAAGAGAAATATTTGGGGATTTTAGGAAGCATATGTGATCAAAATAATCATTAACGCTTCGTTTTCATACTCACAAAAGCATCTTTTATTAATTTTTTTCATTCTCCTTTTTTTTTTAACTCTTTAAAATGAATTTCATAATCTCTTCTCTTCTTTTTGTTTATAATAATACTTCAATAATAATTCATTATCTAATTTCATTAATTAATAATAATTAATAATAGTAAAGTTACTAGGTTTTTTTAGGGCGGGTGGGCGTGATATGGGGCACCATCCGAGTGTACATGAACAGGTTTCCACGCGTCTCGTTCGATCCCGAAATGATTTTTCAATGATTGATTTGTGAGATTAAGCAGCGGGTCAAGAGGGGAAAACAATTCTGGCATATTATGCGCGAGAAGTGAGTTTATAATTTCATTTACTTCGCGTGAATAGAATAAAAATAAATACCCCTCATCTTGTGCGAACGTTGACTGTATGGGTTCACAGTACAGACGCGTGGAATCCTGGAACCGTAGGAATTTATTTTGTTTTTATTTTTGTTTTCTTTTTATTCATTTACATACGCGTCGATTCAACCGAGCGTTTGTGTTAATCTTTTTGAAAAACCAACTATACGATGTTACGTGTAATAATGCTAAGTGTATTTCATCTTTTATACAATATTATATCACTCTAAATAATATAATATTCATCTCTCACGCGCTATGTATAGTATTTACAAATAGAGTAAAATTCGGACAACAGAAATAAGTGTGTAATAATGATGCATTACTCGCGGGAGGGTAGGGAGAAAATATTAACCACTGTTAAAGGGGGCAATAAATGGGATAATTTTCCGAAGAGAAGTAAAATAAAAAAAAAAAATTATCAAGTGCAATTCGTCCCGAAAAGAGGACCTCTACATGGCTGTCCAGTTCCTAAAAAATCAAGGAAAATGAAAAATCAAAGAATTTTCAATGACAGCCGTGTAAAAATACTCTTCCCCCAAGGGAATTAGTACAACAGCTAGGAGATGTTGAAGAGACTCCTTAGAGACTATGTACAGGTGCTGGGGACGTTGGTGATGGGGTCTGAGCATTGCCAGGAGTGCCAGGATTTTGTGTGATGTTGTATGCATTATTATTGAGACGATTTTGCTGGTGTGATTGTGACTGATAATGATTGTACTGATGATGATGGGGATGAATGAGATTCAGGTTGATTGGGTAGGATAGTGGGGAGCCCAGGGTCGCTGTGTTAGCGTTATTGCAGACACCGGCGACTCCGGGCCCCACCGGGCTCAGTGCATGCTCATCCCCGCGTGCGGATGATGCGACTGTACGGATGTTGCGTGATGATGTGGATGATGCATTAGTGGCGGGAGATGCGGGTGGTGGGGATGGTGTGGGGTCAGTGGGGGTGGGGTCATCTGCATTGGGGTCATGGGTGTTGTCGGTTGGTGTACGGTGTTCTGGGACGTTACGCTGGTGTCCTGTGCACCCTGCGGTACCACTGACAGGGACTGCTGCTGTTGCTGCTGCTGTCCCGACTGTGGTACCACTGGTACAACTGGCACCGAGCTGTTGGAATTGGGACTCTGCTGGCTCACGTTGTCCTCGCTGTCGGAACAGGACTCGGCTGATGAGCTCCCCGCTCCCTTCCCCGCCTTGCTGCCGCCGCTGGAACTGGAGCTGCTGTGGGTCTTGACGTGCTTCGCGAGATGATCGCTGCGCATGAACCGCTTGTTGCAGACCGGGCAGGCGAATCTCTTTTCTCCGGTGTGGGTTCGAAGGTGCCGCTGCAACTCATCCGAACGTGTGAACCGCTTGCCACAGAAAAGCCAGTTGCAAACAAACGGTCGCTCACCCGTGTGCCACCGTAAGTGGGCCTTCAGATGAGACGTCTTCCCGTAGACCTTGCCGCATCCTGGTATGTGACAGCTATGAATATTCTTCTTCCTCAGATGGACACCGGCTGGACCAAGCCTCTCGGCCTCTTGACAATTGGGACAATCGCATGTTGCCCTGCCTGTGTAACGTCTTTGTGAACGTGGTGATGGTGCTTGACTGACGCCACCTCCTGTACCACCTTGAGGACTACCCGCACCACCGGTTGCGCTACTTGCAGCCGCGTGATGTGCGTGCAGCCCAAAGCTAGGGGGTCCACCAGGTAGCATTGATTTGTACGTATCTTGGAGTAGATTGTGACCGGCAGTTGTGGCTGATGTTAGTAGATGATTACCAGCTAATGCAAGACTCGTTGAATAGTCCGCTGAATAGTTTGCCATTTGGGCATGAACACCAACAGTGCCACTAACGTCCAGCCACCCACCGGTAGCTGCTCCATGAACATCCCACCAGCCGTCACCAGCTTTGATGCCACTGTGCGTTGCACCAGGCATCGCATTGAATGGCCAAGACTCATACGGATGTCGTCCATAGACTGAACCAAGTGTTGCTCCCTCAACTTTACCCAGCAGGCTGCTCTGATGATGATGAGGATCAGGTTGTTGAGCTGATGCTGTGCCGGGAAAATACAAATCACTGCCATATTGTGGGGCTGTTGAGGCACAAGAAGTCACTGGTGCTCTTGCATAACCACCAGCACTTCCTGCACTACTCGTTGCCGTTGGCCTCTGCGTGACACCAGTTGTTGTACAACCACCACCACCACCACCACCACCACCACCACCGCTACCACTGTGCTGTGGCGAACTGCCACTGCTCTGGGGGCTCTTTTTCCACGGATGAAAGCCCTTGCCCACGGCCGCATCTGCCAGTGGTGGTGGACTCTTACTGCTCAGCTTGTTGCATTGGGCAGCTAGCATCGCCAGTGGAGTTCCCCTTAAGCCGGGATGATCCTGAAACAAAAAAGCGGAAATACCTCAATTAGTACATCAACCATCATATCTCTCTCTCTCTCTCTCTCTCCTACAACTTAACGGTTCAATATTTTTCCAACTTTTTTTCGTCTCATTTTTTTATCATTCTTTTTAAAAAAGCAAATAACGTTAATATCGTTAAACCGGTCGAACCAGAGCTGACGAGGTTCAGACCCGTTACCTATAATCACTTGTTCTAAATCGATCTCAAAATAAGCCAACGCTTCCGTTCCCCTCTTTGATACTTGTTACCTCCATCCTCCTCACTCAGTGGAGACTTTAAATGAGCTACGAGGCATATACCCGAGTAAAGTTATACGGTAAACTATGAAAGTCCTCCCCCGAGGGTGCATAATGACACTAAATTGGCGCAAGAGTTCGTCTAGCCTGTGCCTCTCTTACCCAGAAAGATCGAAGATTGGACTTGGGACCTGGTTGTAATGAAGCCCAAGGGGGCGCGCAGTGTTGCAAAGGAGCGAGAGGTTAACTGGCGACACATCCTTCAAGTTAGTTTCATGCAAATTAATTCCCCCTCCCCCCTAACTCTCCCGCTCACCATCATTGAACAGAAGCTCCCACGTCTGTCACAACGTCAATAGCATCGAATCCCTATGATAACGATACTGTTGGCTCCAAGTAAAGGGTATTCAAAATCCGATGGATTATAGATGCGAATAATCTCTGACATATGCGAGACAGATTGGCCATCTGTTGATGATTTCAGGAGATAATGACACCGGAGGCTGATTCTGTCTCATCAGGGGCAGTTCAATGCAAATCATCTTGACTCAACCGGAGGGATGATGATTCTTCTCAGTACTCATTGGTTCTGACTACCGAAAGACGCTGAGCTCAGGCGGGAATACAAAGGAACAAGATGAAAGCTACAAAAAAAAAAGGGGACAGAGTCATCAAGGCTCTAGGTAGAGATGAAGTTTCGTCAGGACAGGAGGTAAAGGGGGGAGGAAGACACTCGGAGAGAACATATTCGGACAGAGAAAGGTGAAGCCAAAGGGTCCGCGCGGAAGCAGCAGGAAATTAAAGTCTGGCGGGCTGCGGCCATTAGTAGCCGGCGCCATCGAGGCGACACGCCCCCCACGCGGTCCAACGTTTCAACCCGGGTTAACCAACACACGAGTGTTTCAGGAGAATGAGGGTTAGATAAAAGAAAAAACAAAGAACCACCTCATCGAGGACATAACCAATGTTCCAACATACCGGTTGTGAAATAAAAAAATAAAAAAACAGGAAAAATAGTCAATATCAGATGATGCACTGATGATTATCGAAGCTCGGTGAGCTTTTCTGATTGGACAACCTCGTGAAGATTTACTCCGCTTGGCCTGTTGTGTGGGTAGAGACTGATGAGGGGAATTGAAGTATTTTCCATGCCGTGGGAAGAGAAGGTGCAAAGAGGGTTGAATTCACCCAGGAGGGGTTATATATAACTCGGTGATAGAGGGAGATACCCGACAGGGGTATATCTCCGTTGGTGTACTAGAGGCGAACCACGCCCTCTTCAAGCTCAACGTTCTCTCGTAGGTTACAGAGGAGAGGGGTTGATGATATAGAGGGGTTGGAGGGTATTGATCCACCATTCTGAACAATACGATGTTGGCGACTCGGAGACAACGACATCCCTCAATTAGCCCATCGAGTTGAGAAGATAGAAGTATTGAGAAGAGTAGAATGGATCTGTGAATTCTCGGCATGTTCAGTGTTTGCTCTTTCCATTTTTCAATCACATTTAATCACATTCAATCAATGCGATTAATGATCGCTACGGGACTCGCTGGGAGGGTTGGCAGACGAATAATGAACGCAATGAAAATGGAGAGAGCGAATAATAAAATACAAACGCGTGTAGAAAGCCGAGAGGCATGAGAGGGCAGAGGTTTGCGGTGGTTAAAGTTGACTCCTGAATTACTGGGATTATCCGGTAAATGAGAATGTGTTGGGTGCGTTAATAGGGTTATTGATTAGCCGAATACACTCATGACTTGGTTGGTAAACGAGACTCTCACATTTATATATCCTTATCCTTTTTTGTTCTCTGTAATTACTCGACGCGCAGAAACGAAAAAAAGTCGTTACTTAAGGGCTCCCTCAGTACTAAGAACGATGATGCTTTCCGATGGTAGAAACCTCGGGGCGCCTTGACGTCGCCATTTTCTTCATACTCCAACCTCATTTTCTTCATCTTTTTACCATTCTGACAAGCCTTCAATTATCCTAGAGCCACTTGATGACTCTCTACACGCAATGATTATTCCTTGACTCGACGCTAGTGTTTTTCAGTTTTTTTTTTATTTAAATATTTCATTGGATGATCAATTTGCCTTGGTCAAAGTTTGTTTGAGTAGGTGTACCTTTCCTGTCGGCAGTTACTTGAGGAATGAGAATTGTATTGGGATGGGCAGTGGTGGAGAAACATCAGTTTGATCCTTTGTTTTTTACCGCGTTACGTCAACGCCCATCCTTTGATGGTTACTTATGCTATGGGGCTAATAGCGCCTTGAGCGTTGGCGCATAAATTAAGAGAGTCAGGAAGCTTGACCGTTCCAGGAACAGCGGATGTCAGGGGAAAGAATTGGCGATCTCAAGATCCTTGAGATTTTGCTAAACTCCATTAGAAATTTGAGGCTTTTGATGTAAGATTAATGTGATCGAGACGGGAAATTTAACGGTTTAAAAAATTAATTACTAAATGAGTTTTTAAGGCACAACTAATTAACAGTGTATATTGATCAGGTTTTGAATTGTCAATTCGTGTTATGAGTGAAAAACTGGTCAGTATCGGAGTAAATGTCACTGTTGTACCAAGCGTGGGGGGTACTTGATATTATTCTGGTTCTGGGCTTAACGGGATACATCCCACCAATAATGTATCGGTATTTAAATTACGTAGTTTATTATCAGATTGTATTAACTGTGTCATCTGACTGATTACAAAGAGTTTACGACTTTTGCACGCATCGGAGTCCGGTTCAGGTCTGATCCATATAGCCTTGACAGTCTCTTAGATAATATATTGGTTGTTTATATTTCATCACTTGGTCACCATAATCCAGTTATGCTGGCAAGTGTCACGCTGACAATGCTCTATGTCCACATATTAAACAATAACACAATTACCCAAATCTGAGCCATAACGCACTTGGATTTTGAAACTTGACATTGGCTTTGTATGCAGGCTTCTTTTCCCTTTTCATGCCAAAACCACCACACCCATCAGAAATCAGGGCTCCCAATAAGCAAAAAATATTTTCAAAAAATATATGGATATTAAATATTAGATTCCACGTGGCAAGTTAATTTACGATATAAAGGAAAAATTTACGTGTCGACCAATTCAGAAGTGTCACCCAAAGGAGTGAGACATGATTTGGTGGGTTTGCCACATAACGGAATGACAGTATATGTGGCCGAATTCCTTTCAATGAACTTTCATCTCTCAATTACATGGGTAAGATCTATTAGTTTGTCCGTTGTATCAGAAAACGATAACTAGAATTTTTACCATTTACCCGTAGAGCAGTTAATTTCTAAACCTAATGAATCTTTCATTCCTGTCATTTTGAACGTGTTTAGCTGTCACGGACTGGCGTATACGTTATATCTAGAAGTCACGTGTCAATATCCGACAAAATGAAAGCTGAAATGACAGATCATTGATAGAAAGTCCTACCTATTGAGGACCACCATATCCACAATCCTTGTTGAATAAAACCTAACATTTGGTCATTATAAAGTAGCGAGTGCTACCAAATGCTTACGCAACACACCTACCATGACAAATGAAAATAACTTCAATTGATTTTCATTATTATCCTATGTGCATGGTAATGACACCCATTCAGCAATGTTTCAATGATATTTCGCAAGCAAAAAGAAAGTAGAATTATCCAAAGTATAGATGCACGGGTAACAGCTGGCGTACATTACAAGGGCGTACATTAGTTGAAAAATTCCGCACTTAGCTTGACAGTGCTGAGTGACGTGGAGAAGGACAAATAGTTAGGTGTAAGGGTGCAAATTAGGTAAAAGTAGCGAAAGAGGGTGGATCCATGGTATACCACACAACAACCTTCCCAAAAAAAAAAAGCCCCCACCAGCCAAATTGAGGTGGATTGTGGTGTACCGCAGCTGACGTTTTCTTGCCAAAAATTCAACTTTCTCCCCCCTCTACTCTATTTCACCATCTTCTCCTTCCACGATCAATGAAACGTTAATGCGAGGCTTGCGGGTCTGATTGATAGGACAACAAAAACCGGGTATCGGACAACAAAAAATTGTAATGAAAAACGAGTTTAGAGTAAGAAGAGTAATGGAGACCCTGAGGAAATTATCTACGCTGGACTTGTACACTTCTACTCAGGGAAAAAAAATTTTAAAAGTCTGGAACACATAAAGGAGTGAGGATGAGGAAGAGGGTAGGGGCTGTGGAGCACCTGCCGACGAGCTTTTGATTGGATTCACCTGCGCCTCTCAGTCCGTTACAAATCCACTGGAGTTGAATGTTGTGGTTTTTGGAATCTACGATTCGAATTGAGCAGAATATATCCTTTTTTTCGGCAGTTTATATTTGATTTGTCAGTCAATGCAAGTGTGAATGTGCGATCCCACACATCCGTAATATTTAATCATTTAATAGTGTGGCGTATAGGAAATATGGAAAATTGAATCAGTTTGTTTGAGTGAAGGAAAATATAAGTAGAGTTTTTTTCTTTGTCGATTGGAGGAGATAGCAAGTGCGGTTACTCCTAATGCTAATTATGTGGTTATCATTATCTACATGCAACTCCGGTTTGTGAGCGATAAGTGAGTCAGTTGTGCGACAGACCTAGCACTGCTTTTGTTTATTTTGAGGATTAGATATTTATTCGTTCTCTTGCTTCTCCTGTCAAGATAATTACCAGTCCCCCTCCCCCTACCGGCCGATTGGAATGTAATAGGTACATAATGTAACGCTACACGTTCTTGGTAACTGAACGTTAATGACTTGAGGATCATCACCGGCAACCGTAAACTAGCCAACACACTTTAGAGGAAACATTAAGTTGTATTAAACTAAAATCCATATAATTTTTTCTGGTACGAGTAATCATGTCGTTCTCCGAAGAGTTTTACCGTTTTTTTTTTCCCCTATTTTAGGATTCTCCTTTTTCATTCGTCTTGTTTTTTGCTGGCTGATTCATGAAATTTTAGCGAAATTTTGGTGGATTAATAACGTTATTCATGAGTGAACCCTCCAGGCCTGTGTAGTCTGCGCATCAACACCCAAAGAAGAAGTTCCCACCAGGCCGACCGCTACCTGTTACCCTTCTCCTCTAAATTATGTTTTTTAATTAAATTCATCCGTGAGACGGTGAGAGAGGGGGCTTCCAAGTGGTACCGAAAAGTTATCCCTGTGGGTCCAACTTAAGTATATACCCTGGGAGAGGAGAGAGTGGAGATGCCGCGTGGCCTCGGGCCAACAGGGAGCTCACAAGATTTATTCGGTCATCCCTGAAACGAAGCGGCGCCGGGACTCATTCCAATCACTAATCGAGCTTTCTGCTCCCTTACTTTGTTGATCGACGATTGTGTTAATCAAAGAACCCCGTGGGACTGAGAGTATTATTATTTTTCAGAGGTTCATGAGGTTCATTCGTGAAGAAAAAATTTAGGATGCAAGTGTCGGCTGTTCAATCAATTTTATTCATTCTTAGAAAAACAATCTGTACTTTTTAGACAGTTGAATAATCATCTCGGAGAGAGGGAAATTGATATTGAATTCATTTCGAAAGTAGAACTTTCACGAAATTTTAGATTTTATCGAAAATTTAATGGAGTTTAGTTGTTAACAACAATCTCGATACGCACTAGCAATTTATTCTCAATTTTAAACCGGGCGTATATGTTGCAGTGACAGCTGCATCGAAAATTATTAATTCAGTCAAATTAAATATAAAACCTAATCTCTTTTGATAATTTTGGTTTACTTTTATAATTTAGTGAACTTGTTTATTACACTGTTATCAAATGTTTTCTATTAAATACCTGGAAATAAAAATTAATTCTGATAAATGTGTCTAGGTCGGAATTTTCATTGACAATTAAGCCCAAAAATTATTAACTGATTCGTGAATGGAATAAATGTGCCGAGAAAAAAAAAATTAAATTTAGCCAATGAAATATCCTTCTGACAAGAATTTAAAACGAGTTTTGCTTTTTTGAGAATTTACGGTTTATTGGTTTATTGGTTTGTCCAAAATAAATATTTTTGACGAAATTATACTTTTCTCTCAGCGTATGGATAAGTAGGAAGGAAAGAGTTTTTAAGTTGAAAATTACAGGATTTTCACAGCAAAATTCCTGAGTCATGTTCTTTAACGGTATAACGAATAATATTGCTTTCAAAAGATGAGAAGACACAACTCTTTGATGCAAATAAGAATTCCAGATAAGAGGGAATCAACAGAATTTTTAATATGGGAAGAGATAGCTGGGGAAAATAGAGGGCGGTGGTGATGGAATTTAATTTAATGGATATTAGGAGTCACGTGAGGATCCTTGGGACGCATGGAAATCAAGTGGAAAGACATGTCTTGCCAATTCATTAGCACTCGTAAATCTGTCGCGTTGCCAGTGTTGAATATTAAGCGGGGCATTACAGCCTCAGAGCCACCGGGCTATAATTCCTGGGCCTGTTAACTCGGTTATATGCTCCACCCTTGTTCATTTTTTACGATCACTGGTATGTCTGTTGATATGGCCCTTCAATTGATGTTTAAAAAAATAATAATAATTCAATTCTTGTTAACAAATTTATTTTTTCCTCCATTTCACCAGAGCTTTCAGTAGAATGAACTATTACGTTAAATCACGTTCCATCCTCTTTAGCTTTACGAATAGGATAAATGAGTGAGTAATTTTAAACACTTTGTTTAGTGCAAAAAACACTCGAGGAAAAAATTTTATATCTTCAGAGTCGATTCTTTGCGCATCATTGGTTCACCGGTGGATGGGGCAAGAGGGAGAGGGGGGGACGGGGGTGATTGGCGTCCCCGAGAAGTACACCGAGTTTTAAATGACTTCGGCGAACTCAATCGAAATGTATTACGAACACGTAACGAGACTGGGTTTCCACCTGGAACTATTAGTGGCAAAAATGCTTGCATTTTTTTCCCGAAAGCGTTAAGTCTTTATTAGGATAATGAGACACCCATAAGTCATCAGTTCCCTGGACTCTAGAATAGTTGAAACTGATGGCGTTGATAAGTAATAAATAGGTAAATAAAAGGGATATTGGTCAGTAGATCTGACTGGCTTTTTACTAGCGTGAAATTACTTAGATATATATACACAGACGGAAAAATATATATGTTGAGAATAACTTATTTTTTCTATTAATTATATTGAATTAGCTCATTTTATATATAAAATTCGTCATAATGATATATTAGTTTTTATATATTTTTTTCATGTGGGATAGATAAACGAAGGATCCGGTCCTAATTGACAAGCATAAATCGTGCAATGGATTTCTGAAAAAAATTACACGCGAATGACCTCTCAATAGAGTTCCGTTCATTTTTTCCCAGGCCTCATTTTGTTTTTCTCATGGTCGAAATACGCCATTGTGACGTATCCACTGGTAATTGGGACGCCGAATACGCGTTATTAATCATTCGAGATTTATCATACTCCCTAAAAAAAAGTGAAAAAATTAGAAATGAACTCCAGGAGCTGAGCGAAGGCGTAAAGAGTGTATCGGTAGCCTTCTCCATTAGCATATAGAGGGAATTGCCCTCCGGCAGGAGCTTTTTTTACATTACAAAAAGATCCGACGGGTAAAAGGGTCTTCCCCGTATTTACCAACAAAAATATACCACTCAAGGTCACATTTGTCTCGTTAAGAGAAAAAAATTTGAATGAGAAAAATCCCATGTGTTATACTAATTTGAAGATCATTAACTAGGTAAATTATTCTTGCTGTTATTAAAGAGAGTCCATCATATTAATTATTGACGTGCAATTTCAGTTTAATTTATTGAAGATTATTTGGATTTGTCAAATAATCCATTATTTTATTATTATTTATATTTTATTTTGAAAAGCAATCGATTGATTCCAGTAAAGTGTATATGCTAGTTGTATGCCTAAACGTAATAACGTTTATAATTTACTATTTTTTGCACTGCGAACGAACGATGAACAATTTGTTTTCCCCTAATTATTAATTTCCAGAAATATACAATGGATCGTATCGCCGTATAAATAATTTCACTCCAAAAGCCCAGGACTTTGAGATCTAATATTTGAGGTTTCACTCTCAGCTGACCTCTTTTTTCCTTCATTATGTCCATTCAAGCATCTTGAGTGTGGTGGAACGACCATCCTGCCCAGAAACTAACTCAATTTAACACGTCCATAAAACTGACTGGATACCCAAAAGAAACGGAAAATCGAGTATAGTTCAATCGTATATCATCAATTTTATTAAATCCCAGCTCATCTCATTCCCTGCGGTGGTCCTGTGTCGGCAGGCTTCTTTCAATTACCCGAGAGCACACGAATCTCTCTCCACTCCTCCTCCTCCTCCTCCTCTCCTCCCCCCCCCCCCCCCCCCCCCCCCCCCCCCCCCCCCGCGCCACGACCTCCGCGCCGGGGGGAATGGGTCAACCGAGAAAAGTGGTGTGGAGCTCTGAAAATGAAGAGAGTGCCGAATATCATAAAGAGATAAATTGGGCGGAGTATTAGCATTTAAACGAAGGTGCTGGACAGACTAAAGGTGAATTGGTGAAGCCGGGAACATTGAGAGAGCTCCAAAAAGCCTATCTCATCGTGTCAGGTTGCCTAACTCGTTGCGTATACACCTCAGTCCACCACGGATTGAGATTCTTGGAACAGTTTGTATACATATTTGCGGGAATTAATGACGATTTTTCGGGGAAAAATATTGTAATATTGATCGATGAATCAATTAACATTTTTATTGATCGAAATTCTTTGATCATTTTTCGAGTTGTTATTCGCCGGCTTTCAGCTAAAAAAAAATTGATAATTTAGGGGTATAAAATGCTGATGAAAACGGTACATTATTTTTATTATTTGAGCTTTATCAGACTCTCTTGGAAATTTTTCAATGTGTCGGGATGAAATTTCAACAGTGATAGTATTAAAAATTCCTCATTATTCGAGTAATCGGTGCATTTGGATTTTTATTTTCATGAATTTCATTAAATTTAACATTACTAGAACGGTGCGCGCGATGCGCGCCTATGTTAGTCTTGAGTGTCCTTCAGTTATCAGTTTTAAAGTACTACTTTAATAATTTTATAACACTCTAATCCTCTGCTTTATCATGTGGGGATATTTATCCATTCACATTGACACGGAGACAGTTCCCAGTGAAGCTAGCGTTTGCAATTACTATCAACAAGGCACAATGACAACCATTCAAGAAAATTGCAATTGACTTACGAAAAGATGTTTTTAATCATGGACAATTATATGTAGCTGTGACTAGAGTCTAGTTCGGTTGTGGAATTCTTTGAAAATTTATATGGGATCCTAACGTACCACTACCTTAGTTTGAATTTTTATTTTCATGAATTTCATTAAATTCAACATTAAATCAATAGCTTGAGAATTAACATAAAATATGAAAAATAAAAAATAACTGAACTACATGATAACCTCGATTTGGAAGACCTACAGAGTTCTCTCCTCCAAGTATATACAAGTGGGAATTAAAATTCTTCTTCTCTGTCTTCTTTTCTGTGAAAAAAAAATATATCATTGATAATTTTGCAACTTTTCTTCCCCTAGAGAAATATAATTCTCCATCTTGAAAGGTCTTGATAGCAAAGAATTAATAGTTCTTGGTAATCAGTCATTTCCCATCATATCTGGCCGATGAAAACGAAGTGAAACGTTTGCACCCAAGATCATGATCCCATATACACTTCTTTTTTACCACCACCATCAACATCAGCTGGTAAAGCCGTTTACTGTGTGCTACATGCACGTAATTCCTATAATCACGTTGAGTATAATTCATAGTCGGTGGTAAGCATGTACTTTTCGTCTCGTTACGTGCCCTCTCTCCCTCTATATGAAGAACAAAACTTGTGATTGTTCTTGGAAAATTTAAACACTCGACGTAAAACGATTCATTAATATTGAGGATTGGTGCAATGAGTAAATAAAATCCGAGACTAATGGAGAAATTATATCTGAATATTAATCAAGCCAATGTTATACTTGGTGACATTAATTGGACAATATATATCACTTAGAAACATCGGAAAACAGTATTCACTCAGACGCGACTTTTGTCTTGAATGATATGGGAGAAGCCAATATCAATAATATGAATAATATCAATATAGTAGAGCAGTTTCGTGCTAACCAGTAAAACGTCCATATGAATTTATGTATAAGAGGAAACTTTGATCGTTAATAACTTGGAAAGGAGATTGGAAAAAAATCGAAACAAGTACCTGGAGAATTCTATGATTACAACATCCTGTGTGAATTTCAAGGGAAATGCATATCTCATGTTTTTCGAATGAACCCTTTTAATGGTCATTGGAATATGACCAATATCTCGGGAAGCCCTTTCCACGCAGACGCCCGCACTTATTTATTATTATCGCTTATAATACCCCGAGTGCTCGAAAATTATTGAGTATTTACGGAGAGTTTCGTTGTTTATCAACATGTGCGTGAGGTTTGGCAGCATCAAAATCACGAATCCCGGATTTTGTGCCAAACTGCACGCGGATGTTGATAAACAGGGAAACTTGAGGGAAATACTCGATTAATTTTCAAGTAGGAGAGATATTCGGTGGATTAGTTCCCCCTACGTCCTCCCCTACGGAATTTCAACCAATGAAAGCATGACATTTAACATCTTCGAAAACACGTCCTATCTGACGTGAAGGTGGGCTCGAACGCCTGGAAATTTTTTGTTTGTCACTAAGCAACTACGGGGAAATTATTGAAAAATTGCCAATATAATTTTTTTGTCAGCTAGTACTTCGCGGTGTTAGGGGTAGGTAGGGGGAAATAATGCCTGGAATTATTAGATATTTCTCTTCAACCCAGATATCTTTCAATGCAAGCGGGTCTCGTCTCACTCAATTGCACCTGTTTGCACAGAGATGAACGAGCTCCGCTAGACGGTGAATGATTTAGTGGGCAGTTTGTTGCACCTATTCGTAACACTCCGTTGAAGCTACCTCCACCACTTCTCCAGTATTATAACACTCCAAGAGACTTGGAGCGTTATATGGAGATTTTCTTGAAACAGCGCTGTACAGGCAACTCTTCAAGCCAGACAAATTGCTTTACTCAGGACGAGTTAACCCCCTTGGCCCCCAACGATATAAACCTCGCTGCACTTGCATAGAACTGAAACTCATGACGCCGCACTCACGGCACGTTTGCCCTTTACTTCGCACCTTTTCCATCGTTTTCCCCCCTTTTTCTCAGCACTGAAATGACTCAATGTTTACGTACTTCGGTTTGAGGTGGCGGATGATGGAAATATTGCCTGAAACTAGCTTTATTTATTTACATGGTGTTTGTTATTGATTTGGAAAAATATTACTTTGACCGACACAACATGTATCTGATGAAAAAAGAAGGGAATAGCTTCATCGCGTGTAAACTCTATGGGGTCGATCAAACATGTAGTCGTATTTAAAGTTCATTCTATTTTTCTGCAGTAAAAATCGACATCAGGGAAGGGAAGGGAAAGGGAAAGGGAAAGGTAATGCTAATTATATTTTTATTTTTCGGATATTCAATAACAACTTATTTATACGGAATTTATAGATGTCATTTAGTGTACATCACTCGACACTATTAGAAAAATATTTAAATTTCAGGGATAACCGGTTGGGAATTTTTGGGTGAGTTATATTGACGTCAGTTATAAGGGAAAATAACTGAAATTTTGTGAAAAGTATACTGGAAATTCACTGGAAATACCACTGGCTTATACCAATATATAAAATAATTGCAAGATAATTTTCCAGAAATAGCAGTGAAGAATTTCCGGTTACATGAAATACTATGACGATACATTTTCCGGTTAGTTGGCGAGGCTCAGAAAAAAACAGCTAAGAATTACTTATTTCTCAGATTTTCAGGATAAATTTATTCCAAGTAAGTAAAAACTTCATTTTATAATTCCGTATTATTTTCAATTACTTATAAACTTATAACTTATAAACATATTAGTTACAAAACGAAACGTTTTTTTTTCAGCATTAACTTTCCTTCAATTTCCCGAATACTTAGGAACAATATAACTATCAGAGCTACTAGCTAACTCTGGCAAATTGGCTCGCGTGTCTTCGCTGAGTCCAGTTGAATTTATTGCTTCATTGCTCATTGGGGGTTTAGGTGTAGATATATAATAGACCGGGGGATGGTACACGCGTGTATGTGCATGGGTTTAACAGACTGTCGCTGGTAGGTGGTGGGATAACTCATACGATTCTACCCACTGTACAGGACATGTACACAGGATATATAGTGGTTGAATTTATACAACGGGAAGGGGGGAGGAGAAGAGTTATGGTAGTGAGATACGTGATGCACGTAGATCTATATACATTTGTGAGCACTGGAGGCCGAGTAGTTCGCTTTGCACATTCTACTGAACAATTACGTAAACGAATAATCTGGCGATCGATGAATGGACAGTTTATTGTTTCAATTGAATTTCAGGGGGGAGATTTCAAGGGTAATTATTATTACTGAACACAATTACTTTGAGTGCTGATTTAATGCGATAGATGCGTTGAGGGGACTATGAGAAATATGATTTTTTTATTTTAATGATTAGAACTCATTTTGGGAGATTTTAAAAGATTTTTTTCAGTCTGCAAAAATTCTAGTTTCAATAATAATTTGCTTTCTTTCCTTTTTTTTTCTCTACGGAATTAAATTCCCCTATTTTTAATGGAATAATACACTCAATTTTAACTAATCACTTACCAATTGCATCGGTAAAAATTCATTTCACTCCTAATTTTTCTTTTATAAATTTGTACTTGAGATAAAATCAGAATTGCCATCAGTAAAATTCTATTTCTTCTCAATGAATTTAGTTTCACTTGTTCCCTGCATTATCATCCGTGTTTTCAAGATTTATCAGATCATCACTATTGAATCACTCCATTAAGAGCACATCCCCATAAAGCTCACTAGAACCCTCCAATCCCGATATTCCCCCCAAATCTCGAGATCACTGCAGCAGACTGTGACATATTAGGCCACCCCCTCATGTGCCAGGCATCATTGGGGGATAAGAGACCCATAAGAGAGTGGCCCTGGGGTGACTTTCACGGTTGAATTTATTGTTTTGTTGGTCGTGTGGTCTACCAAATGCCGCCCCCCCCCC
>JAPYZM010004879.1:0-12060 GCA_030522845.1 Psyttalia concolor
AATCAGGATTTGAGAGATAATTTGAATAATTGGTAGGTCACTGGGAATCAGCGATGGATAAAATATCGTGAAATGAGCAAGATCCATGAGGATTTGGGGACCTGATCCGATTTCCATTCATAAATATATACCCAAATCCGATCAAGAGACCTGATCCGGTTCGGAACAATTCAACTTGATCAAATCTTGATTACGACAGCCGTTACATAATTGATCGGAGCCTGATCCGGTCACCTTATCACATTCTGATCAATCCTAAGGTCTGACTTGATCCGACTCTGATCTGAACCTGATCGAAATTTCCACTCGGGTAATTGTGAATTTAGAAAAGAACCAAGTAGGAATTCAGACTCGGTGTTATTTTTTTCCGCTCAGATATTTTTCCATTGTATTATTTTCATCATTGCGAAGAATATGGGCTCTGATAAGCGGAATTCGTATGTTCAATTTAAATATACTGGAAGAGAGACTTCGAGGAGGATCGACGGAGATGCACAAGGAAATTACGGGCGAGCTAAAACGATGGCGGGCAGACGGTGGTAGGAGGGGGTGAGGGGAAGAAGCCGAACGTGTTTCATGGGGTCTGGTAGTAGTTGGGTAAAGATTTAATTGCGGATTGCAAGGCCCAGTGCGGTGGAACAGCCCGTGGATACTTTCTCACGCCTCTCTCCCTCACCCACTTGCTATCTCTTCTACTCCTTCATTCCTTCCTCTATGCGCATATGGAGACTAAGGAGGCATTCGGCCTCCCTCCGCTTGACTCTCTCACTCCACCTCTACTTACACATTCTTTTTCTTTCCTGCACTTCTTG
This sequence comes from Psyttalia concolor, assembly GCA_030522845.1. Lineage (NCBI taxonomy): Eukaryota > Metazoa > Arthropoda > Insecta > Hymenoptera > Braconidae > Psyttalia > Psyttalia concolor. Next base: position 813 of record JAPYZM010004879.1, read on the forward strand.
GCTATATCCTCCTTCCTCACATCACGCGATAATAATCTCACCTGGTAATTTTTATTTTTGATTGATGTTGTTTTCTACCATCCGTCACATAACCACGGTATAGTTTAAGTTAAGTTTATGTAAAATATAAATCGTTTCACTAATACACCCATTTCAAATATCTTGCGATGAGCCCGCTTTTTCATTTCATATCTGTCGATATAGTTCTACGGGTCTGGAATATTTTTATTTGCCAACCAAAAGATCCATTTTTACAACGGTTTTTTGTGGAATTGCCTAGGGAGAATGCATTCCGTATTTTTTATGGTGGAACAGTAATGAAGGGAAAGGATTTTGGATAGGTGGCAAGTCCCTCCCAATATATCTAAACAAAAAATACCTAAACAAAAAATTTAGATTACTCTCAGTGGAAAAATCATTCCAACCGTTGTCGTAAAAATTAAAAAACCTCTAAATACGAAAAAAAATTACCATATGATAGGTTTCATAGTATACTATAGATTGAAATTTCAAATGTCCAACCTTTGCAGACAATAGAGTATCGAAAGTGACTGCTATAGAGAATTTCGTTATAGAGTTCGACTTTTTATGAAATAATGACATTTGTAAGTTTTCATTAAAATTATTTCTTTTTTTTTTCTTTATTTATCAGTTTTATTTTTTTAATTGTATGAGTGTGTTGTTATTTTCCGCGATTTCTGATAGGGTTGTTTCTGACAATAAGAAATCCCAGACAGTTGAAATTTTTTTGGTTTTAATTTTTATAAAAAGATATTTTTATTATTCAAATAATCCTTGAATTATCGTTCCCTAGCGATAATGAAAAGCAACATATATTTTATTGATAGAAAAAGTTGATCTAATATTTGAAGACATAATTTTAATGAAAATTATATTGTTGTAGATAAAGTTAAAGAAGAATGCGCTGATGAAGAGCGCATTTACCACTCGAAGCGTTGGCAATTCCAGAAGAATCAAAAATTACAATTTGTAAATTTTTTGCTTACTTTGAACACCAAATAACCGCATAATGGCCTCGAGAAGCAGGAGGTTTTGTTAATAAAAATTCATCTGCAATTGTACGGAATATAACAACTTATCATTTCAATTTCAAATTTATGGGATATTTTCCGAGAGTTTGGTTACCTAAATATTTTTCTGTCAAACATTGGGATTTCCAGGCAGGTAAACTTTAGGATAATATCCGATTAATTAGGACGCGCGAGAGGTAATAAATGAATTATTTCCATCACTTGGATTTCAGCTACTCATACCGCAATTATTTCAAGCATATTTATTTTTGAAATTCCGTGAAAATTTCCGATGGAAATTCGTTAGTAGTTTATCGAATGTTTCTCGTGCCAAGTGGAAATCGCCTCAGGGCACTCCGAAGCAGGATCACTAGTGGACCCGCCAGGGGTTAGGTTTGTTTGATCAGGTGAATCTCGATGAGAAATTGATCAGGTTCTGATCCATTTCCCCAGACCGAAAATGCGAAACGTAAATTCAAATCAAGTTCTCATCTGATGAGAACTTGGCTCCAGCTTGATCAGGTGATTGATCAAATCTGGATGCATTCGATCTGATCGAGAGCTTGGTCCATTTACAATATCCCATCCTGGTCAATCCTCAGGCCTAACCCGATCGAGTCCTGACTTGGACCTGACCGCAATTTCCACTCGAGATCTTTCAATGCGTTTCACATTAGAACAGGAAAATAAGTCACCCGGTCATCAGTGCTCCCGGAGTATTCCAATAGTTGAAAGGCTGCAATGTGATATGAATCGAAGTCACGATTAAATTAAATTTATCTCTACATAACAAAAAAATCAGATTTAAAAATTCTCGATTCGCTGCATGCCCCATCCTTCCTGACCTCCGTTTTTTTTTAAATCAGAAAATTTATTTATTAATCCCACAGAATATTTTACTTAAAGATTGAAAAAGGCAGAATAATTTCTACGAGAACTCTTTTCAATTTTTTTTCCAAGCCTGCTGGCCTCTGGTTATGGGCCATTTTAGCACTTGTTAGAATCAACAGGAAAAGAGCAAAACCTACTGAACCCTATCAGATCCGAGTCAATTCGATGCACCTCGCCCCCCCCCCCTCCCCTCTCCGCCGCTCGTCTGAAATATTTAATTCTCGAGTGAAGGGAAGTGGGGGTATGAGAAAGGGGTACTTTAAAGGAAATATTTTCTATACAAATTTGTAGAATAGAATTTAAAATTTTATTTTCAATCAGATTCGGGTTCAGTGTCAGAGTCGGCTTGAGGAACTGGTTTTTAACAAAATTTCCTTTTATTATTGTTCTATTTCTTCTTTGTAATATTTGTCGCTTTCTTTATTTTTTTTTTTTGCGAAGTTGACGGAAAAGAAATTATTTGATTCGTTCCACATAACTCTTTTTTCGTCATTTTGTTATCATCACATTTTTGGGTGTCTTTAATAGAGAAAAAATAGATCATAATTAGTCTTGTTGCATTTGTTTATAAAGTTATCTCCGTTTCAAGTAGTGAATTCAGTGAATGGACTGCGAAAACACGGTCTGACATTAAAAATGTAAGCGGTAATTTTGTATTTGCTCTGATCAGCAAGGATTTTAAAACAAATTATTCATTGAATATTTGTGATTTTTTATAATTTCGAAATTTTTTGTTCAGAATCCAATAGTATCTGTACCAATTGATCGATCAATACATATAGCAACAACATATATATAAGAAAATTTGTAAAAAATAAAAATTGTTATACTATAGTAAGAATAGATCGGTGACAAAAAATGCTACTCTTTTTTTCAATTAATGAAGGGATTTTTTTCCAAAAATTGAATTATTTTCGATTCATTTAAATCGGTTTCTACTCGTTCATGTAGAAAGTCCCTATGGAGAACATCGTAAATAACGAAATTGAAAAAAAAATCCACATCCACATACACATCCATTCGGACTTTTCAAATCCCATTCATTCACTTAAACCCAAAAAATTCAAAACTTCATTTTATACGATTACAATGCTTCTATTCGGATCCAAAAATTGAGAAATGCTGAGACAATCAGGTCCACAATGTAAGCAAATAATGTGATTTCTCCAAAAATATGGTGATTGATAAAATAGTAAAATCGTATCGTTTCGTTCAAGCGAAATCATATCGTAAAATTCCGCCACAGGCGGACGCACAAACACATTCCCCTCCACACAGAGACAGGTCTCAGAAAAAGGTCAGACATGGGTTCAAATGTCGTAAGACATGGAGAAAACATGAAATTCCCCCCCACTCGAATTTCAAAGTCACTCCCCAATGACTTCTTCCATTCGAAACGAAAAGTTATTGAATATTAAAAAGCCATAGGAATTATTCCCCCCGATTTTACGTATTGTTTGTATCTCGTATGGGATTGCATGTGGGCATTGAATGTCGTCACAAAATGAAATTTTTCATTTTCTTTTTTTCGCCCCCAACGAGAGATGTTTATTTTCCATTATTTGGTGGTACAAAGAGCACTACCAAATAGTGGAAAAAAAAAAACTTGTGCATGGATTCAGTGGGCGGGCAAGGGCAGGCGCAGGCTCTCTCAACCTGAGGAGTTTGCGCGCATCCGCGCCCGCGCCCGCGTAGAAGATTCAAGTCTTTCTCTTCCTGGCATAGGGAAGTGCCCCTATAAAGAATCTAGCATGGATTCCTCGATATTAACGTATACATACGAACGCACGGAATGCATGGAAAAAAGAAAGAAGAGAAAAGTTGAGAGAAAGAACGAACAAGTCCATAGACGAAGGCGGATGAGAGGGTAAGCACTACATTAGATGGCGAAGAACGATAAGGAGTGGAGAGAATGGAGGGAGGGGACTCGAATGTCGGTGGTCCGAGGTCAGCGAGGTGCATGACCTTACCTGGGGGCCCCTTCCTTCTGTGCATGCAGGCCGGGGCTAGAGGCAACCATGCAGGCCGCTCTTTGCAGCAGCAGCAGACAGGATGCGCCTGAGATTACCCGTTCTGATACTGTCCCCGTGCGTTCTTACGTCAACCCATATTTTTCAGATATTTTATAAATTATTTGGAACGCAATCATGGGACAGATTGGAAATGCTTCATTGAAATCAGAAATTCCGTAGGGAAGCTGACTAAAAAGACAAAGGGATATGAGGCCCTGGACCTCTCGTCCCATGCACTCCAATCCTTGTCTAAATAACTTCGACAAAAAAATCTAAAAAAATACAACTTCCGACAAAAAATCTAAAAAAAACTTCAAATGACCAAGTTATTCTGACGAAGTTGTTTGTGTGAAAAATATTTTGACGCGATCCCCATCCACTCAGTAGGTGCTTTTGCTATTGAAATAACGATATCCTCCTGAATGATTATTTTTCTATTAGATAATTAACGCAACAATCAGTCCATCATTGGCTGAATGTGAAATGAATTTCTTATATTGTTTATATTATCTTCAAGTTTAGATGAAATATTAGTGTACAATTAAAAAAAAACGTGTTGGGTGGGTCTAAAAATTGACTTTTCGACTCTTTTGGAAAACACTGAATTGATATACCACAAAAATGACACTCTTTCAAAAATTACATTGTTCATATTACAAAATTGAGTAGTGAGAAATCCAAACCTAATTACATATGAAATCCCACTACTTGTGAAATTATAACTATTTTCTCATAGAAGAAAAAAATATGGTAACAATCAAATGAATGGGAGTACAATAGCAGCATATTGACACAAAACGCAGTTAAACAAAATTCTCAAAGAGAATAAAAGAAGCGGGATACACATCATACCTGGGACCGCTTCAGCATATACATGTGTATATGGAGAGAAAGAGATCTTGGCAGAGGCCCTGTCTAGAAGTGAGAGAGGGCATATCATGGATGCCCAGTAAATAACCCTAATTTCATCCTCGGCGACCCCCATTCGAGGGAGTCATTATCGAAAAGTCGGCTATCCGGCATATGTATATGCCTTCAATTTTCATTTCATCCTTTGTCTGCCATATCATCTCGTCATACCAAAATGAAGGAGTTAAAATTGTTGTTTGTAATAACTGCGACCACGGGAACACGTTGTTTATATTTACCTCATAATTTTTTTTTCCATAAAAGTGTCATAAAAATGTGATTATTGCCCAACGAATTACCATTGGAATGTCGTAAAAAGAATCCGATTTTTGTCCTGCAATCCTACGTTCCATTCATTTGATCCTTCCAAAGTTTGCTCAGTTTGAAAAAAAATTTTTTTTTTCGGGACATTGCACCAAACTCCAAAAGTTTATACGGCTTAGTATTGCAAAAAATAATAATTAGATATAAATATATACATGTGTGCGTATATGTAACGGAAGACGTGAGAAATTGGTTTAACAAAAATAATGTGCATGGGTTCTTGTTCATGTGGTATTTATATTGGTGACAGGTTTGAGATCTTCAACCTCTTAATCGACTTTCGTTGAAAAATTTTGTTATGATTTTTATGATTTTAATGTCTAAGTTCTTGAGGATGGTTTGGCTTGAGTATGGTGGGAAATGATTGTTTCTTTGTAGAGAATTGAGACTTGAGATTCAAGCTTGCTCATGTCTTCGACATTCCCAGAGGATGTGTTCAAGATCTTCGCTCGGGTGGCCACGATCACATTGAAAGGATTGGACAAAATTCGTCCTTTTGAGGGACGCTGCAAGATGGTAATGATTGGCTCTGGCCCTATTAGTCCTGCCTAGTGACTGTCGAAAAAGTTTTTCATTTTGCAACCAAGGTTTTCTAGATTTCTTGTAGAGTTTTTGAAATATACTTTGGATCTATTTGAATCAATAGTGCCCCCATATGTCTTAATAGCTCATTCTCAGACTGGGAATCGAACTCGGGATCTTCCGATTGCTAATCATATGGGCGCCATTTGAGGCTACTTAAGGAGGTCATATAACGGCTATTGTATAAACGAGGAAATCAGGAGTTCTGGACTAACTGTATGGACACATCCTACGGAAATTCCTAGGCATATTTCAAAGATTTCCGATAAGATTCTCCAGATAAGATTCTCTAGGAGATTTCTTAAAAGAATTCTTATCAGACGTTTTGGTCAGATTTTCTATAGTTTTTTTTGCCATGAACGAACGAAAACCGATTGTTTAATTAATAAAAAATAATCAGATCCTGTTAACAAAGCGGTAAAAAAAACTCGGTAGGAATTCTTATACACATTTCTAAAGGACATTTTTCTCTATAGTTAGCCAGTAGTTTTGATATTGAGGCCCCACTAAAAAAAAGTAGTTCTATAGAAGAAATTACATATGTTGAGTGTTGTAAAGCGGGTTTTCCATCGCGGGAGGATGGAGTTCTTTCTTGGGCTTTCGCACCTCGGAGGAAACATACATCAATTGAGGTGTTTATAGAAGAAGGGCTTCATTTATGAGTAGGAGGATTCATATAGAAGGGAATGGGGCTTTTAGGGAGTTTTTTTATTATTAGAAGCGGGTTTCATGTGAATTTATTGTAGGTAGGAAGGAGTGTTATTCAGAGGAGGGGTTTTTATTGCTTGGCGGGAGCCAGGTTATGGAAAATGGTTTTTAAGTGCCTGCGAGGGAGGCAGGGGAAGGGGGAACGGGAAGTTATTTAGGAGACGTTCTTTCCGTGAGAGGGATTTCATGTGCGGAAGGGCATATAATCAGAGGGCTGAGTTCTGTAATCAATAGCTAATTCTAATTGAAGATCTTAAATTTCCAATAACATCTCAGCAACAAAAGAATTAAATTTTCCAACGTAAAAGTATATCTCAGAGATCACAATATTGCATAAAATGTCGGGATGTCAAAGAAAATTTGATGGACAATGGTCATAATTCTAAGTTTATCAGAATTGACGTATTTCTGAAAAAAAAAAATTTACAATTTTCTAGCGAAAATAAATCCTACGCTGGCTACTCCTTCCACTGAGCTACTGTAAACTAAGGAATTCTTACTCCAGAAATGACCTTGCATATCTAGAATCTTGCAATAATGATATTGATCTGTAAACAACATTTGACCTTAATAATGTTTGTGACTGTTTAACTTTATTTTCGGTATGAGTCCGTCTAGACCTTGAAATTGAACCTTACTTAGATACGTCTTCGCGGCTCCAATGTTCAGCCCAAACCTCCATTTGTTGAAAATAACCATATTGGGTGTCGCGAATTCAAAAAATCCATACCTCACCACTCTTTGCGTGACCCGGGTCCAAGGGCGTGGACGAGGTGGTGTCTGGTCCCAAAGACAACACATGTTAACACAGACACAGGCATGAGACAAACAAAGATGATGACAAAATTGATCCACAGTGATCTTCCATACAATCAACCGATCCAACACCTCTGACCCTTCTGGCAGTAAAAAAATATTGAAAAAAAAATCATCAAACTGCAGGTTATATACGGTCTCACCGTAGACACTTAATAACACTTTATCAAAACACTGGTCGTCTGTACCTCACCAATTTGTCGCTCGTTCCTTGCGAAATTGAGTCGCAAACCGACGAAATGGCCATGACCATGCCCATGTTTATCAAGGTAAATATCTCAGACACCTTTTGTTTTGATCTTTTTCATTATTAGGGATGGCTATAAACACAAATCATTTCCCTCGAAAGCGGTTTTAAGATTCAAGCTGGGGCACGGAAACCTACATTTTCACCAAGTTTCATTAAATTTAGTCAGGCAGACCTATGCTACACATTTATCCATACCATTTACCAATTCCTCTTCATATTTGTTTTTATTTACGGTCGTCGAGTCTCGTTTTTCGGTGTCATTCTGCACTCGACCCAATCCGATGAATACGCCTGTGGTTTGTATACTATACGGCATTTGCCGTCTCAATACAAAACTCATACCGGAAACCACGGAAAACCCATGTCGGTACGAGCGATTACACTATTATCAACTGCCCACCAGCGCGTTGGAGTCTTCTGCCAACAAACTTAGTTTCACAAAGAAACAAATTCGCACACTGGAGCTGCCTCTAACCTACTCGGTTACCTCTTATATATAAAATTTATTCATATATGAAAGCTCAGCTCCCCCCCCCCCCCCCCCGCCCCCCCCCCATTCCCCCGCACGAAATTCTCCTTCCCATGTGTGGGGCATTACACTTTGGAAAAAATCCGGCCGCGGTTCTCTAATTCTTGATATTTGGGCCCCTTTTCCAATGTGCGAGGCACGTACGGCCGATAAACACATCGGCTGCGCAACTGAGATTCTCTGTATTTAGGCCCCTCTCTCCATTTATGAGCTATTTACCCCCTTAATCGCTTTGCTCGTGCATGGGACACTTACGCCCCTCGAAAATATTCGTTGGATATTTTTTTATTTAAAATTTGGATTTCAAAAATTCGTAAAATATAAATACAAATTCGTTTGTATTAGTTTCTGGCAAGAAAATCAATACCCAAGTAGCTTATTGGTTGGTTCATGAATTTCTAGAGAGAGAATTCCGGAGTTCCCACGAGCTGAATTGAAAGAGAAGAGCCGCGTTCGATTCCCGGTTCGGGAATTCCGGACCTATCCCGTGACGAGAAGACGCTGGGTTCGGTTCCTGCTTAGAACTCCGGGAGTTTTGTCTGTAGACAATTCAAAACTGAATTTTATTTTCTTCTGATCCAATTTAGGGAAAAATATACATTTGAATAGAGTATATTTTATACTAAAATTTAGAATATTTTATACTTGAATAGAAAATGAGTATTCCAATTCGAGAATAATTTTTTCTATCCAGACGTATTGTACCACTCATACTTTATTCATTTTTCACTCCCGAACATAAAAGGAAAATATTTTTTCATGCATAAAATTTTAGACATTAAAGGTGAAAATAACCATCGAAGGGATTAAAAAGGATAAGAATCCTTTCTCTCAGAGATCATGAAATGACGTTAAAAAAAAGGAGGAGGGGCTCAGTTTTTGAATTCGTAGACTAAAATCGTTTTTGAGGAAATGAGAAATAGGCAGAGGTGGAAGTTACTAAGTTGGACTCTTACTTTATTCGTTATTACTTTTCTTTTCGTTACCTCTCTACCAATTTTATTTGTAATAACCGTCCGCATGAAAGTCATTGCAATTTCACTCATACCAAACAAATGAATCGCCTAGTGCCGATCACAGGCTCATTACGTGTTTCACCAATTACTTTGAAACTCTCATTAAACTTAAAACTTTTGCCCTTCGACCAAATTCGTATGGCCAATTTGCCGGCAAAGCTGTCGCCTCTTCTCCTCCTTTCAGTGAACACGTGGAAAAGGTAAAAAAAAAAAACAATCCTTGGAAATCTAAAGACTCTCTAGTACGATTTCAATCAACGTCCAATGGAAAATCATGTTGAAACGGATCGACTACCCGCAATTAATTCAAATCATATCGCTATCTCGGACATACTGGACAAACCACCCGATAAGTGGAATGTCTATATGTATCATGGACCTGGGCGTGTATGTGTTTTTTTTTCTTCAAACTGGAAGATCTCAGGAAATCTGCAAGTTTATAAATTACTCTGTGATGAGAACTAATCATTTGGCTTACATTATCTCTGACTCTCATCATCTTAGAACGGTTGAATGTGGTTGAATGATGTTGTTATTGAGAGAGCGGCGGACTTGGTGTCGTAGAAGCGCCTCGTCTACCAAAAATTAATGTAAAATTCACAGATAGAGAAAAAATAGATAACCCAAGGTCTGCCTCTGCCAGAGGCGGGAGCTGTGCAAAATTAGTCCATATGCAGTATAAAAGAAATGGATTAGTGTCATATGACTTGTCCAGTGATGCCGTGACGGCAATCATTGACGAAATGAGTATGTGCGGTTTTCTAGAAAGAAGCGTTACGGACAAGTCACTTTATAATCGGCTATATATATTGTTGTGTTGTTATACCTGTTGATGGATCAATTCTTATAGATATTATCGCATTCTTAAAAAAAATTCAAAGTGATGAAGAGTCACAAAAATTCAATGAAAAATTGACATTCCATTCACCGAAGGTGATCATCTGAAGCTTCAAGGAAAATTACGAAAAAACGGTAACAATTACTTGAAAAGTAGCTAAAATTAGAAACAAATGGAATGAGGCCAATTATGATCAATTTTTTCAATACCTAGAGACATTTGAAAGTTTAATGATTAAAAAATGCCCAGAAAATAGTTATATGAAGAGAATCAAATAATTTTTTTTTCCGTCAACTTCACAAAGAAAAATTTTTCAGTGAAAAATATTACAGAGAAGAAAAACAACAATAAAAAAGGGAATTTGTAAAAAAAACCGTTCCAAAGACCGACTCTGTAAATTCTAATCTCCTGGAAAAAAACATTTAATCTTTTGTATTTATCTCCAACATAAATTATTAATTCTTCCACCTATCTACAAAAACAAAAAAAAGATGAAATTTAAAATAAAGCAATAAATCTGAATGAACACCTGGGAACTGTGCATACGCGCGGAGCGTGCGTCCAATTCTAATATGTAAAAAATCAGTAACACGATGATATCTCGAGAAATTGGTATGAAAAGGTATGCATATTTAGATTGATCTTGATAGGCGGCGCCACGACAAACATTCTAAGGAAGAAATCAAGTCGAGTGAACTAGTCGTTGAGGAGATGTTCACGATAACAGTTTTTCACAAAAATTACATATTCACTAACTACTCATCCGAGTTCGTCCATCCCCAGGAACATCCGGTGACATCGCAAAACCTATAATTTTTCTAAATTTCACCTTCCCGTCTAGATTTTAAAGGGCTCTATCGTGTTTGCAACGATTGTTTCATTAAAATCGAAATGATAATTATTACTGTCCTTAGTTTGATAGCAATGTTATCACATCAACTGCCAGATATGATCACGAAGAAATTTTGACGTCAGAAAAATTGAAATCGGTCGCGTTAATTTTAAGATATTGCAGCACCTCAGATACTCCCGAGTGGAAATTTCGATCAGGTTGAGATCAGAGTAGGATCAAGTCAGACCTTAGGATTGATCAGAATGTGATAAGGTGACTGGATAAGGCTCCGATCAATTATGTAACGACTGTCGTAATCAAGATTTGATCAAGTTGAATTGTTCCGAACCGGATCAGGTCTCCTGATCGGATTTGGATATATATTTATGAATGGAAATCGGATCAGGTCCGCAAATCCTCATGGATCTTGCTCATTTCACGATATTTTATCCATCGCTGATTCCCAGTAACCTACCAATTATTCAAATCATCTCTCAAATCCTGATTTGA
>JAPYZM010004883.1:0-10024 GCA_030522845.1 Psyttalia concolor
CAGTTAATTAATTTAATTGTATATTAAATGATGTTGGCATTTTGCGCAGCCAGACTTCGGCCGAGTACCGGCACCGAGGATTGGCCTAGAGTAGGGACCAAGCTCGGCCCGGTGTTATCATCCAAGGCTCGGTTGAACATTGCCCCAATCGCGCTTCCGAGTATCGGAATGATCGGCCGCTAGCTTGGCCCGACACTCGGCCCGATCCGGCCACCCTACGTGGGTATCAAGAGAAAGCTTTCTGCTCGCAGAAGTTTAGGCCTCAGTTCAGATGATTATGATTTATGAAAATGCCATTACTATGGATCACATAAATAATTTACCCCGTTAATAAACAAATATTGAGAGCATTCGAATTTGGATTTTGCTCTCATAATAAAGTAGTCAGCGAAAAATTTATCAAAAGGTTTTCCTTTAAATAATCACGGAACATCATATCGAATGTTACAAACTTTATGACATATGAATTGTAAACATTCCTAAATGGACCACAAAAAGCTTGAGGGTCGGAGAATTCAATAACACTCGGGAATTAACCGGCAATTCATTAAAATGTGATCAATGGACCTGATTGAAACGAATCCGATTAATCGATAGGATGCAATATATATCGTGACAATAACACTTTGAACAAAGTGCATGTTACTGTCATAGTAAAGTAGCGCCTAAAGTCAAATTGATCCGTGCAGATTTTTTCCTCTTTCACGGATTGCCCGGGTCTTCTAGCACAGTCTCTATACAGTGGCTCGTAAATAATTTCATGATGCCTGGACAACCGTAAAAATTTACGTCCGGACGTGGCAGTACCATCCACGCAAGGGTCAGAATAGCAAGAATGAGTCGGACAGGCGCTGGTGTACGGGTCTTGGATTCTAGTCTGTCAAAAAATTTGTTTTACGTTTCGCCGGTTTGCATGCTATTTTTTGATAATTAATTGGTATACTGGGTTTGTAACTTGTCTGGGCAGGATGAAAATAAGTCACTCGTCCAGAAAAAAAATATAATTTTGCCATACAAATAGTCTTCTGACAAGAATTTAAAGTGAATTTTCCTACGGCAATTTTGTACATTTGGTCGTTTGCAATAAATATGATTGGCAGAATTATATATTTTGTTTTTCACCGTGGTTGTACAAAGAGTAAACTTGGGGGGGGGGGGGGGGGAATTGGGGGGGGTGGGTTTGCGATAAAAAAAAAGCCCGGAAATGCGGCCCGAATTTTTTTTTTTTTCTTGAAATGCAGTACGGTCAATTCGGTTCGTTACGTTTTTTTTTTACAAAATACTTGCGAGGGATTGAATAAAAAAGTCCACTGCACTCTCTGGAGAACTTTTTCACTTCTCTCATTTCACATCCATTCATTTCCTCTCCTCCTTTCTGTTTAATTTTATTTTTCAGTTTACGGTCTCACTGCAAGCAGGAAATTGGTGGTGCAATATGCAAGCAGACACGGCCATCATTTGATTCGTTCCAGCCTTGGCAAAGTTTGTCAGATAATTAGGAAGCGCGACACACGATGGGATTAAATTTCCCACTCCCTTGCTTTCCCTCCTAGTTGCATTTTACCGATATCGTACCTGGGAAAAGCTTAATGCTTTAATCTCTTCGGCCTTGGGTTACTTCTGTTGACCGAAATTTTCCAGAACTACTATACCGAAGATACAGGGTGCAATAGTTTCAACCGTGAAGTAGATCGTGCCTCGAATAATAATTATTGCCGTTCGCTGATGAATATCGCTGAATTGTACATTCACGAAGAGGTTAACGCGGGACATTTTCAAGACCGTTAATGATGATTTTCATCATTTCAGGAATGGTAATTTTTTGTTTTGACGAAAATAACGGCCACGAAATAAGATCACCTGCACTTGTAAACGTCCTATTTCCCTTTAGCACGGAGAAAAAGCTTTCGCACACAAACATTATAAGACCCCTCATAAAAGTTACCCAGAATTCGACCAAAGATATAGTCATCATAAAATTTTCAGTTGTGAGTAATTTATTGTTAGAGATCATCTGTCGCCTCTCTCTGAAATTTGAATAAAAAACTACTATATCAATTTACAGAAATCAGTAATCATCTTTTATGTATTTTCTAATCAACTTTTATGCGAAAATGGAAATGAATGATATTGAAAATGATAATACGAGCTCATTTCATTTGACGTTCTTCAACGTTCACAAATACGAGGAATACTTTTTATCACATTTTTATTCTTGCGAACCAATTCTATTTGAGACGAATTTTATAACCCATTTATTTCCATGTACTCCAAGAAGGGAATAAAACCCATGGCAAAACACGAGGACAAAGGGGATAAGAAAACCTTCCGTGTTATTTCCTCCCTTCGTCCCGAATTCTTCAAAGAGCCTCGGAATTACCAGGCTATGTACAACTGCGACCCGGATAATTTTCCAACTCTGGAGATAAACTGAGTCCTTCTCCACCCCCACGCAATGTATACGCCAGAATGAAATTATCACGGCACTAGTCTCTTTATACTTATGGTACAGTCCACCTCTCTCCACCCCTCACTCTATCATTCTCCACATGCGCGTGTACCGTGGCTTCTAGAGTAGAGTTGGTTGTGTCTTTGCGGATTATAAATTTTCCGACTTGGAATTTTCCCCCGTTCGCAAATTAAAATTCCTCCCCATCTCTTGTCCCCAATGCAACACAAAGTTCATAATAAACTAATATCGCAGGGGAGGGAAAATTGTGGTACACGTGCTGCCATCGACTTACCATCAATGGTATCCTTTGAATGTTCACTCCTACAGTGCATCCTCACGTAGTTTGCCAAAATACATTAAGTTGTTCGTTTCATTTTGAATTGTACCAGCACGACTGTTCAACTTAACTCCAATGGCAAATGATAGCCGGATGTCGTGAAACATATCCGGAAGAGCATTGGTCCAGTCTCAACCCAGTTTAATGAGGTTCTGCTGAATTGATGTATATTCTATGGGGTAGAATACTCGAGGAGTTTCGCCATGATTGTTTCCGTGAATTTCAGCGGTTGAAAAGAGCCCGCAATACCTTAATGAGTCAAGAATATTTTGACGGAATTTATAAACATGAGAGGAATGATTATCGACAATAAAAGAGTGGTAATTTGTTAATCCTAAAAAATATGAGACCAAGTTTCTTCAAAGTGAAAATTTCCAGCAATAGAAAAATGATCACTAAACATTCGTTAAAAATATTGAGAATCAGAATTTGTTCTGCAATTCTCATAGAAAATTGTCTTGTAATGAGTTCAAATTATTTTCAGGGCGTTTTGCTTAAATTGGACTTTGCTGAAGTTCTGAAATTCAGAGAGTGATACTGAAAACATAAAATTCCTTTTATCTCTATATTTAGAAAATTATAAAGATACCGAGATCAAGATAACAATATTTACATGGGATAAACATTTTGTGCAGATAATTAACTGAAAACACATCGTCTTTCACAAGATCTAGTTTTTTCGCAAGTGTAAACAACAATCTGTATAAACGATTCTCAAACAAATTGTTAGTACGATGAAAGTTACAAAGTTTTACTGCTCCTGGATGTCAATCCTCAACAATTTTTATCCCTGAGTAAATATAACTCGCACAATTTAATGAGAGTCATCTCTTTCCGTTACTCGTGTTCAATATTCGTATCACTTACGGCGTTGTCAACTCCAATAAAATTCAAGCGTCGCAATACGCTATAAAAAGTTGTTCATCAATGGTACACGTTTGGGAATCACCATTCTTGCATTTACCAAATATTATAAATGAAAAGGCAAGAAAACATCTTTTCTTGCCTGTACTTAAATCCACGAGCACAAATAAAAGAATAACGTTAACCGTCAGTGTGATTGGAGATACAAAGTTTCACCGACATTGTATTCCAGCCATTTTCAATCTTCGTTTGCGAATAAATGACTTTCGTAAACTGAAAATTCGTTTTCTCTGTAGATTCCAAAAATTATAAGATTCAGAGGAACAGTATTTGTATCGGTCTCTTGTGTAGATAATTAACTCAAAACATATCGTCTTTCATGAGATCTTTCTTACGGAGGCGATTAATTTGAAGCGAGGGAATGAAATCCTATTTATTTGAGACAAACGATCAGAAATCGTTCGGAGTCACGGTCGGTGTTATGATACCATTTGTTAATAACTATTTCGGATCACTCTGCCGAGGATCAAACACTGAAGCGTACTGGTATTCCGGTAGGAATAATATCGCATATGTGAAAAATATTGAGATATTATGGCATTTTTGGCTTCCGGATGGATGCCATTAATCATGGCCGCGAAAGCCTCAAATCTAAGATTGAGATATTATATTTATTCACGGAATAAATGACTAGATATCGAGGCATTCAATTACAAACTGATGGAGGCAGATGATGAATAAGGACGGACGACTTACGATTGAACTTCATTGGTGCTGGTGAAGGTAGTTGCCGGGAAGTGATGCGACGGGTTGGTGGGTCTCGTGAAGTCTCTAGGACCGTTGCTGAAGAGCGACGGTATTCTGAAGATTCTGGAGCTCCTGATTGCAGGCGAGCTGGTGATCAGAAATTTCTGTCGACAGTGCCTGGTCTCCAAGAATGAGTAGATTGAGTCGGTGACTGATGATTCTGGATCGGGGGAACTTCAGCAAAATCTTGACGAGAATTAGCTGAATTTGAGGTTGGTTCTGGACTGGATCATAAAAACGACGAAATTTCAGATGTTGGTCGATCGCATTGTACCGCACTGAATAAGAACAATAATGTAACTGATCTGATGATGTGATCTGATGTACTGGTGATATATACCGTCATTACTGCGGTATTTAAAAATGCTTCGCTCTCCCGCTACCCCTTGAGGGGTCCACATCAACATGCCACGGGTTTGTCTTTGATATCGTTTTTCCGGGAATCGACCCGGATTAAGTTGTCAAACAACACATTCTTGGTCTGCTTGATTAGGAACCTTGGTCTCGACGGGTGAGAGAATTAAAGACTGCGTCGCTGGTGTACAGATTTACTGCTTGACATACTTGGTAATGACATCGCACTGACTCTTTTCGTTTGCTTTTTAGTTCGCCTCGCTCAACCTATTGCGAGTTACGCATTTTCATCTTTTTTTCATCACGTTATATCACTTTTATGACTTTTTACCAGGGGATATGACCAGTGATAAAATTAAACATAAGTAGGCATTTGTGACATATCTTGTCGACTCAGGTCAGCGTCCGCAACATCCCGTTTTTTTCGTAAGTGTAATCAACAATTTATAAAAATCTTTTTCAAACAAATTGTTAGTATGATGACAGTTACAAAGGTTGAATGGCACAGTATGTCAATGCTCAACAATTAAAATCCCTGAACAAATGTAACTTTCAAAATTTAATGAGTCTCATAATGCCATTCATTTCCGTTACTCATATCCAATGCTCGGCCCAGTTAAAGCGTTGTCTACTCCAATTCAATGCAATCATTGGAATATACTATAAGAGCTGCTTATCAGTGTTACAAATTCGAGAACAACAATACTTAAATTTACCGAGTATGGTAAATGACGAGGAAACAAAAGATCTTTCCCTGTTAGTATTTAATTCCACGAATTCAAATAAAAAATTGTCTTAATGAATTTCAAACAAACAGTTAGTGTAACTGGAGGAACAAAGTTTCACCGACATTGTATTCCAGGCTATTCACAACCTTCGTCTCCGAATAAATAACTTCTTGAAATCAGTAATAATAGTCGATCTCCGTTGCTCAGTCAATAATCGTATCTATTGAAGCGTTCGCAGCTTCAATTCAATTAAATCCTTGTAATGCGCCATTGTAAATGGTCCATCAGTATTGTTCATCCGTACTGAGGCAATTTCCTCACAATCTTCAGTCCGGGAATTCCATTCCTGCAGAATGTGAAACAAAATAACCAGTGCAATTTAATTGTCTCACAACAAGACTCCAGCAGCAGGATCCAATTTCCGATAAAAATCCGGTGAGCAAACAGCTGTTGGTTCTCTTCTCGAATGAATAAGTGGCATTGTGTTCTACGATGTTATTCCCTCGTTTTTCCCCATTTCTCACTGGACTGTGAAAGGAAACACCTCTGGCTCTCGCGCACTAAACAAATTACCGGCCGGTAATACGAGAATGATTGGATCGGGATCCTACCACCATTTGCTCATACATCCTATTCGCCCTAGGAGTTTCATAATCATAACAAACTCATTGATTGAATTTCGTGGTATGAATAATGATCGATGTTTGAAGCCCCCGAGGATACTTGGAGATTGATTCCTTTGACAACCATATTTCGTTCAGAAACATTTTATTCCATGAAATAGTGATCTTTCATTTGTAAACAGGGAAAATAGCACCTCTAAATTTTTGTTCCGAAACCTGAGGTAAAGTTTAATTTATTTTGCTCCTGTCTTATCGTAAACTACGTTTATTGTCGGAATCTCGTTGTTTTAAATAACTTGATCACGTCGAGATGTAAGGATTTTGTTTTTTTTTATGCTTGGATGGATGTACAGATTCTTTCCTTCATCTTCCCTACTGAAGGTATATAAAGTAAATCATTTATATCAATTTGATTAAATTCAAATTAACGTTTGGTGAGGTATTACAAACCTGAGCAGTCCTTACACATAGAGAAATATTCAATAAAAATCACCACCAAAAACACCTAAGGATTACGTTTCGAAATCCAATCTGGGAGCGAAGTAAAATTCTATAAAAAGTATCAATCATCATGTAAATTCTATGATCTGTTTCGTAATAACTACTCATCCATCTGAGGCCTCATGGCTAACCATGGCTTTAACCACATTTTTTTGTCCCAAAAAAATTCAAGGACATAAAATTTTTTTGGGAAAAAATAAATAGATTATTTCCTTTTACGTTTTTGTTAAAAATATAGCAATTGAATAGAAATTCCGGACTGGTAAAAAAACAACGACAATGACAAAAAATTGAGCATTAGACGACTGTAAAAAGACGCTCTAAACCATGGAAACACACATCAGACAAAGACTTACAAAATGAGTTTAAGATTATTTATATTTAAAACAAATGACATTCATTAAATATTCACTAGAAATCGGAAAAAAATTGACCGAATTGAAGGGTTTCTGAAATTGCCGGTCAACTCATGAGACAACTTGACCCCCAAAATCCCTCAGTCCAACTTGATGATCCATCGTTTAATTACTTACCGCTCAGATTTACTCCCCAAACATCTATCTCTAAGAGGAATAACGGCAAGATCCATTATCCCCAGTACTCTCCACTTGTACTTACGCAAAATCCCAAAGCCTCAGACGTCACCTCCGCACTTAGTCTAACATCTCCGTCAACCCATAACCCATTAAATTTTCAAAATCCATTGCACGATCTCTGCTTACAGTGAGCCAACCCTCCCACAAATCCAAAATTTCCTAGAATCGCAGTAGTGATATGTCTCCAAGAATAGTGAATACAAAGGGATAGTATGAATAGTGTCAAAGGACGTAAAATTACCATATATGCAAAGCTCTTGAGTTTACCACATCTCCATTGCTGTACCCAGGGAAACTACAATGTTTTGAATTAATTAGGTGATCGTACGCCCAAGGGCCAGACGTACCATTATCGACCATACCTCCCAGTACTGCCAGCATCGCTCGACTCCCCTAACAATCCCCATATTCTCATCAAAAGCTCATCTACCTGACTCCCTGCGTCCCCTCCGTCTCAGCTATCCGATTGAGACTAGCATTCAACGAGAGCTTTTATTCCTTTCTTCAAGTTTTTTTTCTCCTCGAGAAGTCATTTTCCAAGCATCTTTATCTATTGCGATAGAAAATATGAATTTCCAGGGACATCAGAGAAAAAAGTTCGATGTATGTCTAAAACAAGATTAAAAAATCATTGGATGAGGATCCGGTTACGGAATGAATGGAATTTTTGTCCGCCAGTCATTGATAATATTCTCAACGTCCGGGTCATTTATTTTAAAACCATAAAATCAGTGAAATCAATAAATCCAGAATATTCCTTAAAATTTTAAATCTCCAATATCGAATATTTACTGAAATCTCCGTAAACTCTCCTCTCCCTAAAATAACCAAATTCCAGAAATTTTGAATGAAAATTCTCCGCATCTCTCAAACCATCGCCATATTCTCGTCAAAAGGTCATCTGCCGTCTGTCTGAATAACCATTTATGACCAACGTACCACAAAAGCATTTTACATTTCCATCCTCGTACCCTCAGCTGTACATTCCACCTAGTTTAATATTAATTCCCAGAGAGAGGGGAAGCGTAGAGTTTATAAAGACAAGATGGCGGTCTTTTTCATTTCTTTCTCATCCGCTAACCCCCTGGATCAACAGCTCTTTATCCATTCCCTGTGGTCCCTCCCACTCGCGGATATTCCCTTTGATGTATAAAAAGCTCATACCGACGAGCATTACAAATTATTTTCCTTTCTTCTCCTTCCCCAAACCCCCCCCCCCCCCTCCTCCGCGCCTCCCACGGCATTACAAAGTAATTGCAAAGAGTTGCATTTGCAAATCCATAAAATGGATTGCAATATTATCTTCCCGATGTACCAGCTCAACAGCGTCACCGTAATTCCCCCCTGAAACTATTGGGCTTAGTGGAGTTCAGAGAGCCCCACCAGTGGGAGGGGCTGAATGTAACCTCTGAAATATCAAGTGAAACACTATATGCAGCCGTAAAAGCACAAGTCGACGATATCCCTTGGGTAAATTGCGTGCGTGTAAACGGTGATTTCGAGAGTTTGCCTCAAAGAAATACCGAGAAAAAACGGAAATTGGAAGGCGTTCTGTATATGGGCTTTGCCATTGCTCCTTTTCTCAGCGGGTCTTGGAGGCCTTCCCCTCCCTCCCTCCCGCTCCTTCAAGCTCCAATTTTTCAATTCAACAGGATCGCCTTTACTTTGCCCCCTCACTCTTTCACTTCCTCGATAATGTAGCATTTCCTCTTCAACTCGGGGAAAGAATTCATTCCCCCCATTTCAATATTTCCCTTACGCCCCCCCCCCCCCTCAGACCTGCCGTCGACCAAGCAATCGTCATAATTTGTTTTTCGCCTGATAAATTCTTGCTCAAGAATAAATTCAACCTGAGTACACGTGATTGAGATGAAACGAGAGGGGAAGGGGGTGGGGGGAAAGCAATTACGCGGAGTGAGCCGAAAAGCGCAAATACATAAATCCATGTGCTCCAGACTCACGTTTGAAAATGGACAGAGTTATTCCTCGGAAGTATCCCTCCGTCGAAGAGAGTAATAAGTGTGCAGAAGGAGTCTCAACTGTGTAAAGTACGACCAACTCCTCCAACTGTTAGGGGGTTAAAAAAAAGGATACATGGGGAAAGAAAATGAGAGGAGGTGGTGACGCTTGTGTTTCACCAGTCGACAGTCCAATAGTGGGTTAAAAAGAACCACTTCCATGAGGCTGTTTCCCCCCCAACAACGATTTACAGCCATCTGATTCCTTCCACTGTGTGATCAGCCCCTCTTCGTCCTGGAGGAATGGAAGAAGAGGGATGACAAGTGGGAAGAGAACCAGACGACATAGAGAGAAATGACTTTTGAATTTTTGAAGACAAAAATTTTGGGATTCTCTCAGACTTCTCCCCCGACTGATCATTTGTTATCTATTTTTGCGCCTCGAAGTCAGCTGACGTCCTTAATCAAATGCAATCTTACTCTCTGATAAATCCTAAATGATCAGTCCATGAAATTTCAGTGGAAGCAAAAGTAATTTTCCGAGTTCAATGTTCAAAATTGAATGCAATTTGTTACCCTACCCGAGATGAAAAATATCGATCTCTCTAGGTCCCCCGGAGACCCAGGTAGACTGAAATGAGTCCCCCTCGATCTCCCGTGGTATTTCCGAGTCCACGGTGAATCTCCTGTTAAGAGACTGGAGTTACTGTGAGTCTCCGGTCAGGAGACTAGAGTTACTATGAGTCTCGGGTTCTCCCATAGTGTTTATCGTCTCGCAATGAGGGACTCATACTTAGAATATTT
>JAPYZM010004887.1:0-17259 GCA_030522845.1 Psyttalia concolor
CTGTTTCGCACTCGTGATATTGAAAATATCAAAAAATGTCGTCATTACGCGACAGAAAATGAAAATTTTTTGGCTACCTCAATTCTCCGAAACTGCCCAACTCGATCTGATTAAAATCATTTTTGGATTATGAGAGCTGGATGAAAACAATTTGCCTCACAACTGCGTTCGTCATAATTATAGGGCTGGGGGGATCCGGTTGGCGATCAAATTATGCGAATGGGAAAAAAGAGGTAATTTTAAAAAAAAATTCAAATGCAAAATAGACATTAGAGGGCGGAGAGTTTGATGAGTAATAATGATCGCTGACAAGTCGATTATTGACATTTACTTGTCTCCCTTTTCAATAAAAAAAATCTAATCACTTTCTTTTCCCCATGTATCAAGATCAATTGTAGTGTGTATTTATCCGCGTGATTGATTGTCCGCTCGTTTCATCAAGTACAAGCCAATTGAATTAACTCAGTCCATTGAACCTTCGTGTAATTTTCATCTTCATTTATTCACTCGTCCTCTCCATCATTTTTGCAAATACAAATCGGCAGTTGTTTGATCTTTTGCGCATAATAATCTGTTCATACGCACGCGCACTCTCAATTCCAAACCGTCCGGCCAAATTAGAGTATTCCCCTTCTTCCTCCCTTTTCACCTCCCCCCCTCTCGCCCACTCCCACCCAATTTTGGGGGTATCTCGTTAATAACACAGAACAGAGGAGGGAATGGAGCTCTCGTCCCTTGGGCGTACACAACTCTTTTCTCATTCAGAACAAGATCAAGAGTAAACAAGAGTACGAATGGGGGCCGAACGGGGAAAATAAAACATGGAAATAAACCTCAAAATGTCAGTGAACAAGGCAAACGATAATTTCGATCTCGAGTAGTCGGTAAACATCAAACAAGGGGTATAAAGTTCAAAATGACACGCGAGTACTTGTGGGTACTTGTCTCTTGGAAGGCATTCCCCTCGAATGTTTTATTTGTTGAGTTAGTCGTCTTTAAAAAATTCTCAGCCTTAAATCAACAGTTCAATTCACCTCATTCTCTCAAATTAGAGGAGTTATTGTCTGATCTATCCTCCCTTGCTCTCCACTTCGCATTTGTCCCAAAATTTTTCATTTCCCCTAAAAGCCAAAATTTTTATCTTAACACGGAGAGATATTTTTCAGTAGAAATTGCGATTTTGTTTGGTAAGCGTGTGGTAAAAATTATTCATACGTCTAGACAGTTTTTATTGAGGAGTTAATAAATTGTAGCGATTGGTTAGATAATTGTTATCGTACCCCTCGATAATTTCTACTAAATAGTCAACAGATTTGAGCGAAGCGCTAGAGCAACTTTCGCCAATGTTTATTTATTTGATTGTTATTAATTTTTTTAATTTTGTGGAATAAATTATTGCCAGGCGATATTTAGGAATGATTTTTGTCCCCATTTGCCAAGGAGAAATACGCATTGACACACAATTGACCCTGAAGAGTGAGGGTGAGCTCGTACTGAAGGGAAATACTAAGTGAATTGAATCCGGCCCCGGAGGGTTGTTCTTAGCCCGAGCCAAATCCACTTGATCAAACATAATGCACTCGGCGCAGCGTGTTATGTTTGACCTTAGTCGTCTGCTTGTCGGACGTTGGAAGACTCTTGAGGGGGTTCAACAGTCTGGCTAGATCGTCGAGGAACCGCCAAGCGAGGGGGGCTAGCGGGGGCTGGAGAGAATACTGTATACTTGAGTGTGCATCCCACGAACCCGCGCGCTCAAACACTCGTTCCCGACAGTGTCTCGTGCTGTCCGTCGCGCCGCTCGTGAGCCAACCATGACAGCCTTTAAGCTTTTGTGATTTATTCCCTCAGGAGATACACTAGAGTGCTTGAGCACAACTCAAAGCAACAATAGAAGGTTCCTATTGCGTATTCCAAAGGTATATTTGTTTCTCATTGGTGTCTGAGAGATTGGGTGGCACTAATAATCCACAAGATGGCTGAACGCAAAAAGAAAAATCCGCAAATTATTTGCCTTCTCCTGTGGCCGACCGTCGACCATTAGAAAATTATTCCACAATAATTCAATGGCTTAATCTAATTTATCAGTCGTACATTTTCTTTCTCCCCGGAATAAAAAAATAATGCCTAAAACCGTAAAAAATGGGGAGACCCTCGAAAGCCCCCCTTAACCATTTCAAAATGATAAATTCGATCATTGAAAATGTTCTCAACCGAATAAATACTGAGATATGCGACATACCAAGATTTACATTTACTCCCCTCTCCGCTGAGAGTGCAATAATCCAGAGTACCCTTCACCATACAGTCAATTCATACAAAACGACGGCGATAAATAAAGGGAAGCCCAAGTGCAAACAAACTTCGCTCTCGCCATCTGAAGAATGTGGGCTCTAGGTGTCTTCCATCATTTCCTAGTCGAGAGAATGTACCAAGAGTTGTAAAAAAAAATTATGAAAAAGAAAATTGTGGAATCGGCGGGGGGGGGGGGGGGAATTGGGAAAAAGAAATTGGGGGAACGGGGGGGGGGGGGGGGAGATAATGTTGTGGTGGAAGATGCTGAGAGACAACTCAGTTGATATTTCCAGTTTGTTGAGGGTAATGATAGATCGCCCAACGGGCATCAATTCTGTGTGTAACCGACAGAGTAACCCTGTAGGCATGACGGTTAAACAGCAAAATATGGCAGACTGCCCCCCCCCCCCCGGCCCTCCCAAGTTTTCAACGTTCATCCTTCCGCTCTGTCCTCCACCTATTTGATTCGACTAAACAGCCCAGGGAGTTTTCAAAGCATTAGCGAGTCTTCAGGGGTGGATAGATGAAGTTTCAGGAGCTTGTACTGCTGGAACCCTAGAGTGTTAATTAGTTTTCATGGCTCTGTTAATTTTCAACAGTGTTTTAAAAAAATATCTTTCAACTTGATAATTATGTTTTTCATGTTTTTATCAGAATTTTTTCGTTGTACGGCTCAGTTGATAATTTTTTAACCCGTCACTGGTCGTGGCAACTTGTCAGCATTGCTTACGCGCGCGATGAGAGAAACTCTGACGGCTACGCGCGCATTCGATGAAACAATATTTGATCAAATTTGGAACTAATTATATTTATGTATTGTTTACATTGTGTATATAACAATTGCGAATAGATTTCCGTTTTTCTCCAGCCCATCGGCCTACCTTCGTTCCGCTCTTCCGCCTTTATCGGCTGCGATCGAGCTCTCCCGACGCGCTCTCCTCGCCAACTGCCTTTAGGCGCGCGGTGAGAGAATCTCACCGACGGAGATTGATAATTTTTTTTTTTTAATTAATTATCAATGTTAGGCCATTCGGGGCGATTTCAGAGGTAACAGGGATAGTTACTGGGGGTATAGAAGAATTTTCGCCGAAAAATATCGAGTTTTCCGTCAAGTTTTCTATACCGTGAAAAAGAACGGGAGAGAAAATCTCATAGCGCGACCGCTGACGGGTTAAATTTATTAATCAAGAGAGGAGTGTTTGAAAAATTCACCAATAATCATTCTCACCCTGAAGTGGGTCTTCTTCGTTAGAAGTAATTTTTTTTTTGGCCACTCATTTTAATGACTCAATTCGGAGGATTGAAAGAATAAGAGTGACTTGAATTTGGGAACAACGCCTTGAACAACGGGATTAAGCACTTTCCAATTAACTGTCGTATGTGAAAGTTATGCCTAATCACTACATTCTAATGTAGTTTTAATTGAACAAGTCTAATATCACGGAGGAAAAAAAAGCGTGAGCTCTACTTTGTGATGCCCTGATGAAAGTAATCATCGTGTTTACTGGTGATTGCATAACAGCTGATTTCGTATAATTACGTTTCATAAATCGTTGCTGAACCGTGAGGAATTAAAATCCATGGCCTCTTCGTGATACGGACCTTTGATGAGAGAAGAATAAAGGGACTCAAGATTCTCTCTTGCTTATTGGCCAATCATTTGACCCTTTAATCCCAATTGTACGGACCGCTGTCGTTCATTGGACGTGCGTGATCATTCCTGTTCAGTGCCATTTGTGATTTTTATTGGGCTTTTTTTCGTCTGCCTTTAGACTATTTTCGGGCGAAAAATATTTATTTATTATTTTGGCTGGGGCAAAGTTATTTTACTCATTCGTGAATTCTCTTCATTTTCATTGAGTGTCAGCTTCAAGAAAATTCTCCCATAATTTATTTACAAAAACTGACGATCAGTTATCCACATTTTGTCAATCCATAAAGACAATTGTCAGATAAAAAATACGGACTACCTTGAAATTTTCCACTTCAATAATTATTTCAATTTATTATCTATTTTGGCTGGGGCAAAGTTATTTTACTCACTCTTGAATTCTCTTCATTTTCATTGAGTGCCCGCTTCAAAATAATTCTTCCATAATTTATTTATTAAAATTGACGATCAGTTATCCACATTTTTTTTAATGTATAAAGACAATTATCAGGTAGAAAATACGGACTAACTTGAAATTTTCCACTTCAATAATTATTTCAATTTATTATTTATTTTGGCTGGGGCAAAGTTATTTTACTCACTCGTGAATTCTCTTCATTTTCATTGAGTGCCAGCTTCAAAACAATTCTTCCATAATTTATTTATAAAAATTGACGATGTTTTATCCACATTTAATTTGAATATATCGCACGGCGAAGTGAATACAAATTATGCATTCCATGTACCCAATAAACAAGCTTTGTTTGTCCCATCAATAATTCCAGTTAAGCATCACAGACTAAGGTTAGTGTATACATGTGCTGCAACTGCGGGACAAAATCACAAATTCTCTTTGTGAATGGAATTGGTGGGGGTTTTAGTTGATGAGGGTGGGCTACACTCCAGTTGGGTCACAGGTGCCATACGATGCTGATCTCTGCTTGCCTTCGGCGTGGTCAACAGGAACTTCTGTACACATATTTGCCAAGTACCCGCACCGGAATACCGATATCTTCTGTAAGGACACGCATTTCAAGCCTTTATCGAGGGTCGGAACGGGGGGGGGGGGGGGAGAAGAGGGAATAGGCCCGGGTGCGCAAGCGCGACCCACTCTACACATAACCAATGAGTTTAGTGTACTGCTATTGTTAAGGTACGGTTTTTCCCCCCCTTTCCAGCCTGGGAATTCCCATCTGAATGACAAAATATTGCCGCGTTAGCGTTTCATCTGTGCCGAGGTATTTGAATTCATTAACTGGAAATAATTACAAAAATTCAAGCATACGTTCAGATTTTTCTTGTCCAACTTCAAAGGATTTCTGGTTATCTTAAAACGTAAAGAATTATTTTTTAAAATTTTTCTACACTTTTAACCCGTCACTGCTCGCGCCAACTTGCCAGCATTGCTTACGCGCGCGATGAGAGAATCTCTCACGGCTGCGCGCGCATTCGATGAAACGATATTTGATCGTAGTTACGTCTTAAATTTGGAACTAATTATATTTATACATTATTTACATTATGTATACAACAATTGCACCGGCCCACCTCCGTTCAGCTCTTCGGCCTTTATCGGCCGCGATCGAGCTCACCCGAAGCGCTCTCCTCGCCAACTGCCTTTAGGCGCGTAGTGAGAGAATCTCTCACATTTTACGACGGAGCTTGATAATTTTTTTTTTTTTCAATTAATTATCAACGTTAGGCCATTCGGGGCGATTTCAGAGGTAAGAGGGATAGTTACTGGGGGTATAGAAGAATTTTCGCCGAAAAAATATCGAGTTTTCGGTCAAGTTTTCTATATCGTGAAAAAAAGCGTGAGAGAGAATCTCATAGCGCGACCGCTGACGGGTTAAGCGACGTTCCGCATCTTTTGTTAATCATATTCTCTGACACTCGGGAAATTTTGTTCACTGCATTTACCTTTTTATTTTTTCGATTGGAGTACATTTTAATGACAAAATGGGAGAGAAAAAAAGTCGGGAGATTATCTCCCCAATTACCATTACGAAAAAATCAAATCCATTAATCACAAATCCTCGACAAGTCAATTAATCAACAAATAATTACCCCCACCATGAGTACTTTCATTAAAAAATTGGGTTACCACCGATAATAACAATTTCCAAATGACATTGGCTCTATCCCAGAATTAATCACTTCGATTTTATTATTAATTTTCATTATTAACGGCGGAATGATAAATTCAGCCGCAACTAATTTACAATTTCCTAGAATGATATATGCACTCGCTAAGCACATTAAATTCAATTCAACCCACAAGCCATACTCACATCGATGACATCACAGCTATGAATCTCAATTGTCCACTTGGCATTTCAATGATGCGATATGGTATATCCCTAGCACGAGAACGAGAAATGAGAAAAGTCCAAAGCCATAAGAAATTGCGCGCTGTGACAGGCTCGTTCGTTATAACAAGATTGTTTTATAATTCAACCATTTCACATTCCATAATTTATTCAACTGTAAATTGGGTGTTGGGAATAATCTGTTCGCCCTCTTGTACATACACATCCTCTTTGGCAAACGTTATTACGTTACGTCGAACGTTACCTTGACGAAATTATGGGAGTATATAAATCATTTTAGGTATTCGAGTTAAAGCCCTTCCACTGGCTATTGCCAGTTCAAGTCGATTCTCGTCTTGTACAAATGCATGAAGAGGTAGTTTTTACATTTCATCGGTGCTCATACGTCGATAGCTCTTTATCATCCTTAACTCGATTTATTTGCACTGTTGATTTGTTGCTTAAAAATCAAAGGACACGTCTTACCAGTGTCTCGTGAATTTGTTTTTTTATTTATTGAACTGTGGTCAAATACAATTCAAGTAATCGTCTCGCTTCCTCGACCGTCGGAAAAATTACCCAAGCGGATAGGAAAATTTATTATCGTCAATGAAAATTATTCACACGTCTAGAGAATTTTTAGTGAGGGGTGAACAAATTTTACGCAAACAAATTTCTTGATTACCTCTCAAAATCATTTCCGGTTCTTAGATTCAAAAATTCAGGTGACCCACCTCCTCGTTCACGAGACGAAACGAATATCCACCCCCCGAAATATTAAATGATCCATACCCTAAAAATTACCCAACCGCATAGGAAAATTTATTATCTTCAATAAGGATTATTTACACGTCAAGTGAATTTTTAGTGAGGGGTAAACAAATTTTCCCTAGCGGGAAAAATACTCAATGATTATAAACTGGAACGGTAATTTCGGCAGAATTTTTCCCTCCGTTCGTCGTCTGTAATTAAAAAATTTCAAAGCTGATTGAGGCTCCCTTGTAGTCGAGTTAAAAAATTGCCATTGCAAAAGTCAGTTCTCCTCATGCTCGTCGTCAATTCCTTCCTCAAACCGTTTTATTTGCCCTGTTGATTTGTTGGCGAAAAAAAAAACAAAAATGACACATCTCAGCAGTCGCTACTTCTCCATTTTATCGATTTTAGTTACCAAATAAATATGGTCCTTGAACTTTAAATGGAAATTGTCTCTCGTAAAATTCAGTCGAACGGAGAAATTGCTATTTTCTCGAGATTTATTGACAATTTGGTTTGGTAATAAAAGAAGATCGAGAATGAGAGTAATGGAATTCCCATTTTCGGAGGACAAGGATCTTAAAAAACATTGTTGATTAAAACACGTCATTCGCGGAGACACTTAGGTACTTTGCGGGA
This sequence comes from Psyttalia concolor, assembly GCA_030522845.1. Lineage (NCBI taxonomy): Eukaryota > Metazoa > Arthropoda > Insecta > Hymenoptera > Braconidae > Psyttalia > Psyttalia concolor. Next base: position 7,645 of record JAPYZM010004887.1, read on the forward strand.
GTGAAAAAAAATTCTCGAGACCCAATAAATGTCTCAAGTGTTGATTTTGACTCTTAAAATTTTCGGAACAATTGACTAAAATTGTTCAAGCCTCTAAATAAATTTCCGTCGAATTAAAAAAAAATCGAAAATCCAATTTTCCTGTCGAGGACCAATAAAGAATTCTCGAATAATCAATTACAAAATCAACACTATTTTTCCTGAACTCTCTCTACTCTCATAATTTTATATTCCCAAAGAAATTGTATTCTCACGAAAAAAAAAATCGTCAAATTTCTCTGAAACTGGGATCCATTGAAAAATAGAAAATAAAACGGAGCGAGATTTTTTGTCAAGTACGTAAATGAGAGCACCAGAATTAAAGCGTAATATTTCCATAGTGTACCCAGTGTACCCCATTAATTAAAACAAAATTCATCACAACATTAATAATTTAATTACAAAGGTAATCCAAACGTACAGCAAAATTTTGATACAAAGCTCCCATCTGAGAAATAACATTCCAATCTGTTTATATTAAATTTCGTGAACCCTCCAGACACACACACTGTGGTTTGTTAATATTCCATTACCCCGAAAACAACTGTTCAGTGAACATTTTCGGTGAATAATTCAAGGGTTTAATTATGTAATGTCAGAGCACTGAACAACCCTCGCGTACCTTCGTAGCGGACTAATGCACCTGCCATTATATTCAGGATCAGTTATAATTCCAATTGTTTAACCGCCATTGAGGATAAATATCATTGGGTTATATCGGCTCTCAATCGGCTCTAGAATATTCTCGTCATCTGCATTACATTATTTTCGTAGATTGACTGTTGACCGGCCACAGGATGCGCTATTTTAGTGAACAATTCGTAAAATAAGGGCATACTAACGAGCAGGAAATAATTCCTGGGTGTGTTTATCCGTTACCAGTGAGCAATTGGTGGGGGAGGGGTTGACTGTGGGACAGTTGGGAGGCCCTGGGTAACAATCGGCGACATCCGAAATGTCTCGTATGGAAATGGGAAATGAGGCTCGGATATCCAAGTTATCCGGAAGCGGCGTTTCATTCTAGAGATTTAAATATTTTTAGGACCACCCGGGTCGCCAGAAGAACGACGTCAAAGTCTCTTGCGTCTACTGAGGAAGCCTGGGGTAAAATGGACCGCCATAAGTTGTTTATTTTGTATCGAAACTCTGATTACATCGCTTGTATTATTTTTTTTTTCTAATTTTAAAGAATTTTTTTCTCCCAATCGATCCCTCGATTTTCTTTCAAACTGATCTTTTCTCTGGACTCATTTTCCAGTCTCAAATGTCTTCAGGTATTCTAAAACCTCATTTAAACTCAATAGTTTATTAAACCGTGCAATCACTTGTGCAAACACATTTTTCAAAATTCAAATTTCTTTATATTTGGTGACGTCAGTGGGCTGAGCCCTTGTCGACTCATCGACCCATCGACGGTCCGCTTGATCTCATTGCTCCCCCTCCTTATTTACTCAATAAACACAAATTCTTCCCTAAAATATCGTTTGATGTGTGCCTAATGGATTTTTCCGTGAGCTCAGAGCCGAATTTTGAATGAGCAAGTGATAAATATGAAAGTGTGAGAATTGACGCTGGTATCCAGGGCAATTTACCGAGTAAAGAGCCATCCGTTTAAAGGATTGGGAAAAGATGTTGTGGTGTGGATGAAAAGATGGGCAGAGGAGAATGAAAGCGTGACGCTCGTCCGTGGTAAAGCGCCCGATTGCCTCTGACAAGAGCGTGACGATCCAATTTTGTATTCCATCGTATAACTGGGTAACTTACGAGGAGGATAAAGGAAGAAGGGTGGGTGAGATTACATTGAGGAAAGCGACGAAGACTATTCACATGTAGAAATTTTCATCTTCCCCTTTTCCTGTTCCCCTCCTCACATGAGCAGAAGTCAAAGTAAAAACCAAGTAATGCCGTGGGAGGGGGGGGGGGGGGGAGACCACCCGCACGGTTTGCAGTGTGTGCTCCTTTACGCGGGCATTTTGCCCTCTTCTGGAGTGTATGTTTCTCGGGGATTTTTGCCCGCCTACTTGACTGGAGGTCCTGAGATTCGATTTATGACTCGGCCCGCACCAAGCGCACAACACCCACCCCTTCACTCAATTTTTTATTTCATTGTCCTTCGGGCGCCGATTTGAGGGAGAGAGAAAATTGCGGGGAAATTTTTATACGAATTTTTCGGGTTGAGGACCGGTTGTTACGCCAGCCGAACGTTATCTAGATTTACTTTGTGTTTAATTTTTTATCTACAAGTGCGGCTAATTGGAAGCTTATTTTTTGTAATGAGTAGACACCCGAGAATTATAAATATATATTGGAAATGAACTGGAAAAAATTGAGAAAATCTTCAAAGAATTTTTTTTGAGAAATATTGAAAAATAAGGGGGTAGAGGGTAAAATAAGAAATCGGCGATTACCACGGCAAATGGCGGCTAATCGACGTCAAAATGGCGGTTAGGGAGGCTGAAATGCGAAATCTTCTAATCCTCCGCACACAGGGCATTAATTTTAAAAAATGTTCTTTGAAACAATTTTTTAAAAATCTGCATTTTTTATCAGTTTATTGCCAAAAGAAATTTTCTGCTTTTTGTATTTTTGTATCTATGTTTCTACAGGGGGATTGATACTATGGGGAAGGGACAAAAATGTAAAGACCCGAGAGGGTATACATATGGACAAATAATAATAATGCCGAAAGAAATTGTCCATGTGATTAAATTTCTGAGAAAATTCGGGCGAAAATTTTATGATTAGCTGTAAAAATCTTTTCCGGTTAAATTTAAAAATTCAGGTCACTCATCTCCTCGTGCACGAGATGAAACGAATATCCCCCTTCCCCCCCCCCCCCCTCCGGAAATATTAAATGATCCATACCCCATTGAGGGACATTCGTAATTACCATATTTACTAATCAATTAGTCTCGCACGAAGACACACAACTCAACCCACTCGAGAGGGCCACTCCACCGATTCCCTGTAAACAATCACTTATACCTCTAATGAAACAACAGTGTAAATTTTCCTATTGGAAAATTTTCCAACTGATGATAATTTCACCATGTGTCTCGTAATCCACAATTTTCGTTAACAAAACACATTCATGATGCCGTGCACATAATGCTGGCTTTGGAAATATATAGTGGAAGTGAATGCGTCGGTTTTGATTTAATTGCCGCTAATGGATAGGGGTGCCATCCGGGGTGGTCCTGGTCACCGGCTGGACCGTCCAACGCAGACGTTAATCATGACAAATGAGCTCGAGCGCGTACTCACGCTTTTCCCTCAGCGTTTCTCTAGGATTTTCCGATAAACTCAAATTTGTCGGGCCATATGAACTCGTCAATGACATCAGACTCTCCTCTGCTCCTATTTTCTCCGACCCGTGCCCCGTAATGTCCTCAAGGCAGCCAATCTTTTTGGTAAATTAAAAAACAATTCAAAATTATTTCTCCATAACTGTCAATTTTTTTGAACACCGTTTGATTAATTAATTTCACCAAATTAATCATAATTACATTTAATTGCGATCAATCTGTCATCAATTTGTTTATCAAATGTTCCAGTACTTGAAGATTTTTCACATGCCCAAGGATTATTATTCATTGTTATTAAAAATCCACAAAACAACTAATTTTGATTTTTTAAATTAACTTTCCAACTTCTGATCTGAACTAGAATATTCAAAAATCTCAAGCCTCGAAAATTTCAAACTGAGGAATTTCTTCTGTGGAATTGATATAATAATTAATGAATAATTATGTTGAATCAATTCCAAGCGTTCCTCGATAAACGGAAATTCACGGAGTCATATAAAATCGTATAAATATCACATGAGAATTTCTTCTTTTACTTTCTTCACTCTGGACTCCCTCAGTATCTTCAGACGCTGAAAACTTTTGCTTCTCTCAGTTTAGCCAGTTCTTCTCTCCCCCCTATATTGCATGATATTTGTTTGTGAAAAATGAACGAGTATATCGTGGAAGCTCGTGGTTGAGTTGCGAAAAAGTTCAACATTATCAAGTTGCATCACTCCGACGTAATTGATTAAAAAGTTTTTGAGTTATATCGGGACATACCAATATACTTATTGAATTTCCTTTCCACGTAATCTTTGGGTAAGGGAAATTTATCAGGTCTGGATACACCGCAGGAGTAATAACCTTATTTCGAATGATGCACGAGTGGAAAACAGAATGAAAATTATGCAATTTGTTTTTTTTTTAACATATTTTAGAGTTACGGGAGATTCAGTTGAATATACAATATAAGTAGCTCAATAATTCTCCTCGTCTATTCCATTATTAAAGACCAAGGACATAATTATGCGGAATTATCAATTGATTCTACACAGAGAACGCACGCTAAGATACTTGTCACAAATTTTTGTACGAATTGAAGAGTTGCATCTTTGAAAATGTACGGAAAAGTCACGCAATTTTTTTGGAACTTAAACTCCAACAGTAAGTTTCAACAAGAAATTTCAAGATTTATTACCGCGTAGTAAATAGAAATTACGAAGTGTTACGCAAAAATTACGGAGAGTCTCTGAAAATCTCCGCCAGGCGGTTGACGTCTCAGGCAGATGAGTAATTTTTACGGAACAGAAGTTCAAATTTAACCCGGGAATTGCGTACTTTCTCTGAAATTTCAACTTCGCTGGAAAATAACGCGACTTGTTCCGTAATTTTTATTGGACATTTCTCTCCCCGTGTAGCAGTCCCCGCGAATAAAAAATTCTCACAATAATCCCCACTGGAAATCTCCCATTATTTCCCTAAAACTAAAGAGCAAACCGCCCAAAATGATTAACTAAAATTAATCAACGAGCTTATTGTTATCCATTTAAATGTCACGGTCATCTCTCGGCGCGATTGATTAATCATCCGTACGAGAAAATCCAAATTGATCCGTCTCCCCCTCCAGTGCATCTGTCGTTGTCGATTCCAACTGAAATGATGCGCATCGTGAGAGGAAAAGTGACTGAGCCAGACGATAATCAGCCACTGCCCATTCCCCCGGAATCATCCAATGCTCCAACTAATAAATAATACCGCGGAAAATCCGTGCGCTTGTCGACGAGGAGGGGCGAAAAAACAAAAGCAAAACTCGATATACTTCGGTAATTCATTAGTAGGAATAGAATTTACTGGCCCATCTCTCTTGATACATTCAGTTTATATTTTTTCCTCCCTCCCCCTCTCCAGTATATACCAACATTAAACTAATTGCCAGGGGTACCTTGTTCATGTTGCACTCGCGGTGCGGCCTGTCGTGCTTTTGCCGATAAACTCATGACTATATAATCCTGAAGAGAGGGGGTACTTTTCCCAGGTCTATTATTTTAATATGCGTACCCATAACGCATGCTTTTTATACGGCAAACACACCCGCTGGTGCATGCACCTTTTATATTTACCACCAGTTGTTTTCATGATCTTTTGGTGAACAAAAATAATAATAATAATAATAAATGAGATTGCATCACTGCTATTATATTCTGATTGCGATACTCCCCTTCAATTAGTCAATTAATTAACACTTTTTATTTTCTCCGTAGCAATTAATTAAAAAGTCGTTTATTTTCCTGGTTATTTGGCGGGGATAGCCAGGGCCATTTTAACGTAATTAAATTTTTTTGGTTGTCTTTTTTTGGGGGGGGGGGAGGGGCGGTATGGTCGCTTTTCTATTGAGGAGAAATTTTTGGATGAGTTAAAAAAAATTGGTTACTTTGAGGAAAAATTCTGTTGAGTTTGACAATTTTACTGGAATATTTGGTACAATTGAAATTGATCAGTGAAAATTTTAAATTTTACGACAATTATTTCGTGAAATTTCCATTTTTTTTTCTGCCAAATAAAATTTGAAAAGATATATTAATAAATTGCTGAGCAATTCGGTGGGAAGGGGACGTTGAACCAGATGTTATTATATAAAAAAAAAAATTGATTGTTCACTTCGGGAAATGAACAATGCGTGTATCGCGGGTGGCTGAGGAATCCCCAAGACACGTCATAAGACAGTATCCGGTTGCATTCGTCACAGAAGTCTGCACGTGTTGGACGTTATCCTTGACGAATCGACCCCGTTTTTCCCACACAGTGAAAAATCCCTATTGCCGAGCATGGAATATATGTATACCTCCTGCAGGTCACAATAGCCCCCCCACACAAGACGACTAGGATTGTAACTATATAATATAACTTGGCCGTTTTTTATTTTCTTCTTTCAGGGGATTTTACTCTGAAGTATGCCGACTGCGATCGACCGCACCAGGAGCTGAACAATTTTTTTGTGGGGTTACTCCGTACGCAGTTTGAACATCGAGGGACTGAATTTTGGTTTGTGCGGGATCTGAATAAGCTGGGAGGTCCGTGGAGAATTAATTCCTCGTTGATCTTCAAATATGTCAGGTATTGTTCATTCAATGTTCAACAAAATTTTTCAGACTCAAATTTCCGCACGAATTCCTTTACGAGCATTCCAATTTTTTACGAGCCCCGATTATTTTTCCCAATTTTTTATAATAATTGTCCTTTAAATTATAAAATTGAGTTCAATGAAAAAAAAAAACGCGAACTAGAATTAATCAGTTAAAATATTTACATCAGTTTAGATATTATTATGATTTTTTTGATTGAAAATAGACGGATTGATGTTCCATTTTTTGATTTTTGTGGAGCTCAAAAAGTTTCTTACTGCGCAATATTTAATAAAAGTCATGCTGTGGGGGTCAAGAAATGAACAGAGCCATAAGGCCCTCGACCCCGATCGCTTCAATGGCCCAGAAATAATTGTCTGAAATTAATAACGATAGTCACGTTCAATTGAACCGATAAATCATTCCGCCTTGGTGATTCCCGTATTACCCCAAATTTGTTGTGGCAATTGTTATTATGATGCAACAATGAATGAATTTCTCCGGTATTAAGCTAGCAATGTGCTCATACGCTGACAACAATGAAATCACCCAGAAAAAATCCATTTACTTACCGTAATATCAATTACCAGTGGACTCGAAGTGACGTTTCCCCGGTAATCCGCCCGCTAATACCGCGGAAAATTAGGAAAATTACAACTAAAAATATTACAATTCTCTTTCCCGGCGGAAGCGTAGAATACCCTAAGGTCTTTCCTCTCGAACGGAACCCATATCCCTTAACAAAAAAAAAAAAGAACTTCACAGTCTCCTTGAAAAACTCAATTCAACGTATTTGGTTTTTCAACTGAAACAGCTGAAGTGCTTATCCCCCGAGTTGCCAGGCAAAACCTGGAGTAAAATTTGGCGTGACGGTGAGGCCCCGGAAAATTTGCCGATTCGATGCGTATGAGAAGTTTCCAGGAAGATGTATAGTTCAAGTACGCTAACGACAAGCCTCCACTCGGCGCTTCGTCTCTCATAATCATCCAGTTTTCAACGTGTTTGACTAGCGTTAAGTCTCGGAGGTAATATTCCTAGAAAACATGTTAAACAAGCAGAACATTTTATACGGGTGCACGGGGAAAATTTCATTTCCCCCCTCAATTGGTGGCTAATTAAATTATCACGACTACATCTTGGGCTTGATTTTGTTGTGATAAGAATTTTCGTGGATATCCATCGGACTTTAGCCAACTCTATCGCGTATATGGAAAGATGGTAAAAGTTAACAACCATTTTTGGATGTTTTTTTTTTAGTTCACCTTATCAGTTGAATCTTCACTTTTCTTCGCTAATTATGCCTAAAACATTGGTATACGTTGGTTGCTTCTGATAACCCACGGCTCGCTGCTCCGTTTATGAAAAAACTCGCGCTCTTATCGTGTACTACACTATAATCACTTGAAAATGAAAACAAACTAATCGCTGGAGACCATAAAAAATGGCTTATCTGTTCCTCTAAAAACAAAAAAATTAGCCTTCTTGATTTAATGAACGTATTCGACTATTAGAAGAATGAATTTTAATTTATGGAAAATTCAATCGTCCATGTGAATTACTTTTTACGCATTAATTAAAATATTTTTATTATTAAATTAATTTACGGCGAGAGAGAGAGAGAGAAAAAAAACAAAATCCTTTGGTTTTTGGTCTCGGCGATTAATTTCATTTTCACCCAGTGGTCAAAGAAATGGATTTCGAGGGGATCTTAACGAAACAGTATAAGTCAATGGCGTTCAATTAGCGAAATAAAGAGCAGTACATTCGATTCCTCGGGCAGCCACTCGTCCGTGGAAAGGAAAGCCCTTTTCCCGTCAGATTTTACCTCCAACCGGTATCATACCAGGCGCATTCTTTTTGTTGTATGCCCCCCCCCCCCTCTCTCTCTCTCTTTTCTCTCATGATCCAGCGAAACGAACACGGATTAGTCAAGGGCTGCTCGTCCACTGCTGGCCTTTTCACTGTTTCCCTTGCCACAAAAAGTCTTCCTCATCCCGGCTCTAGTATCTACCATTGTCATCTCTGAATACAGTCGCTTTTAAATTCATTTTAATAACTTATCCTTTCAATTTACCTCTTTGTATTTTCCTCGGGCATTTGTTAGGCTAATGTGAACGCATGTTTGGATACTCGTAGGCTTGAATTTTTAATTGAATTCTGGGCAGTCGGGGTTTATGGGTAAATGACACGAACATATGAAAAACAGAATGACTCATCTGGTATTGGGATTTGTCAGTGGATGTATAAATAATTTCCGATATTATTTGACATTTCATCGAACATTTGATGCAATGCTTCAACTGGTGGGTGAGGAATTTTAATTTCTGAATATTCAGCAGGGAATTATAATTATTTTCAGGGATTTTTCCGTATAAGCAACTGATTTTCTTCGTCAATTTGCATTTCTCAAGATTAGTTTCTTTGGAAAATCCAGCGACTGTAATTTTATGATCGAAATGTGTTGGGTGGTATAACGCGAGGGATTTTTTAAACTCCAAACCAATCCAATGGGCTTCTCTCCACAATTTTTTTAACTCCCACCGGAAGATGAAAAAAGAAATAGTTGAATGAAAACTGGACACCCGAAACTAAATCGACTGTAGTGACGAGACATTGTCCCTCCGGGTGTTATTTTTTTTTTCACTCACATTATTTTGGGTGACTTGGTGATGTAGCGGACTGGCTACATGGGTTTTAACTTTCACGTATTCGTTCGATATTCAACCGTTTACGTGCCTTTTTATTTCAACTGATTCCACGAGTCATGTATATACATCCGACATTGTCAGTGAGAATCTGCATACGAATAGGGAACATTGTTCCTAGTGGAATAGTAAGAATCTGTTTCATGCCGCACGCAGCAGACCAATTTTCTATACCACAACCCACGCTCATTCTCTCTCCTCTCGGTCTCTCTCTCCGAGTGCGTTTGAAGACTGATGCCGCTTGTCAGAGAAATTCCTGCATATTATTTGTTTCTTCATCTTTTCTCTTTCAATTCTCTCCACTTTTTTTTTTAACTTTCATTTAACAAACGGGGGTTAAAGTGGCTCTACAGTTGCGGACAATTTAAGGTTTCGTGAAAATTACAAGACCTTGTCAATTTCCAATATACTTTATCTAATTCGCCGCAATTTAGACGTTAAATTTGTAATTTTCATTGATTG
>JAPYZM010004892.1:0-12199 GCA_030522845.1 Psyttalia concolor
GGTATGAGCGTTCTTTTCCCACCGAACTTTGCGACTTTGCGTACCCCGGCCAGGCAGCATTTTTTATCTTTGCGCCGGTTGGAAATTGTGGATTTTTACCCACAATTAACAACTTTTTGGGAGCCTTCAACAGTCAGCTTCTCGTGGTGCTCCCGGGGCATGCTAAGCGCTGTTCATTTTCGAGGTTAGAATTCAATGTTTTGAATTCTAAGAGTAAACATTGCATGGTTCCCAAAAGCACCACCCTACATATATATATATATATATATGCGGATATGCTGATCGGATTTTCAAACTATGGTATTTCGGCACTACAAGACGTCGTTAGGTTGAGGTCCAAGTTGCATCACGACCACTCGACCCTATGACCAAATGGCTGACCCTGACTATTTCGGGGACTGTCCCCAAAACAGCCACCCGCTCATTTAATCATATATTCAAGATAAGCCGTTATGTCCCCGAAACGGCCACTAGACATATATATATATATATAGGGTCAACTATGTTGTTAAAATTAGTGATTTCAGTGATTTCATGTGATTGCAGATGATTCCAATTACGAATTTAATGAGCTAGACACTTACGCTTACAAATTATCAAAGTAAAATTAATATTAATAGAAAAAAATTATAAGAAAAAAAATATTATTCTGAAGCAATCTGCTGATATCATAACTAAAATTAAATATATTTACTTCCGTAATTTGAAAAATAATAATCAGATCACACTGCTCATTTTTAAGTCCATTTATTCTAAATTATATCCAATAATTTGGAATTGCCATATATAAATGTTCAGGGGAAGTCGGAAAATAATAACCTAATTCTATTATGTTGAATGATATATCATCATTTGAATATACTCAAAAAAAAATTTTAAATTTCTTTATAAATATTTTGGTCAATTTGAGGGCCATTTTCAGACATGACTAGCAGAGATATAGTCTTACGGTATTAATTTATTGCAATGTATTCATGATGACACATCACTTGAATATTAAAAACTTTTCTATTTTTATTTTTGATTTCAAATGATTTCATCTTATTTCAATTCACTTCACTGATTTCATATGATTTCAAATATGATTTCATTCTGAAACAAACACAGTGATTTCGCCTATGAATAGCCCCTCGAAAACCCTTACCCACGTGCTTATCAAGCTCACCTTCGACTCGACTGATAATTCTTCCCATGACCCAGAGTATTTTATTTTACCTCCCGAGGTTAGAAATATGCTAACGTAGTAATTTTATGTTAGAACTGATTCTGAGCATTAATCGGACTGTAACCACATGTTAAGGTAAGGAATGGTTATTTTATGTAAAATGGTTCACCAAAAAGTCACATTGTCACACTCTTTACAACCCGAAAAACATTATTCCGTTACGCTTCATTTTACAGCAATCTGAATTAAGCACCGAAAAATCGTTCAATTATAAGACTTCTACGTAGAAAGAAAAAGATACAAATCTATTAACGTTTTCCGTCAAATGTTTTTCCGTGGCCATTTCTACATCGAAATAACGAGCATTAATATTCAATCATTTTTCAGTAGATGTAAAAGACCAATAGAGTTTTCTAGCTTATGAAAATATTTATTCCGAAAATATTTCCTTATGTAACCGTTAGACTGGTGTTTTTCCACTTTTTCATTGAAAACTTGGGTCTGCTTCTCTAGAATGCGATGTGTGAAGGAAAGGGAATCAAAGAAAAAAATAAAAATATTTGCAGTAAAGAAATATATTCAGATATATATTTTGTAGAATAACCTGGCCGCATTTAGTCTGCGTATCAAGTGCAGCACCGGATCCACTCAGGTTGGAATGCTATCAACACGTAACACATACGAGCATCTACTTTGGTACCACGTAGTTTATATGTCACTGGCATCGTCAGCATACATGTGGCCAAAACCACTTGGAACGAATTTTCTTAGTGTGGTCCAACCGTGAGTGTTTTAGCGAAGGTGGCCCTAACCCACATAACAATTGTAGGAATAGAGGGTAAGCAAAAAGAGATAAATAGATAAGTGGATTATTAGTTGAATAGATCAAGAGGTCAATCATCGATACTTGATTGGTGAGATAAATCATAATCCAGGATTCGAATGAGAATTGTAGACAGGAAACTGGAAAAATTGCAAATGTTGGCCGTGATTTAAGTCGAATTAAATTATTAATTAAAGTCGAAAAAGAAAAAAAAAGCATAAATTAAAAAAGAAAAGGCTGATTTTATTAACTCAGAGCCTAAGCATTCTATCGACGTATTTTCATGTGATATGCCATCTCCCAGTGTCTCGTCCGGTCATATACAAAATATCATATACAAGTATACTTGATTTCTATTTATAATCCGGCAACACACGTGTGATAAATATACTGTGCAAAGTCTTAGAAGCCAATATGAACACAATGAGAGTATGTGTATTGAATGTATACTTATCATGTGTATAACCCGTGGCATTAATCTATTTATCTGACTAACAGAAAACTTATCTTATGACTCATTGGGCTGATTCCGGTTCAGCACATTCTTGCAAAGTATATCTATAAATGTATATAAATTTTCATCATTGCAACTGAACTTTTATCATTCATGCACAATGATTTTTCATTCAAAATTCAGTACTTATTGTTGCGTTCATATTGCTTTAAATTTTAATTTTAGTATTTTCTGTATTCCGATAGTGCCAGAAAGTAAAGAAAGGATAGAAAATGATTCAAAACATTGTTTTTTTTTGTAAATTTTTATATCAAAATATATTTGTGCATGGATATGAAGACAACCATGAAGGGTAATCTCATAGTCTGTATACACACTTACTTATTCAATATACATTCATACCCGTACATTTTTGTGCTTGCCAGTTGCACTGTTCACGGAGGTGCAAAAAAAACAAAAATAAGTCGTAATCGTAATGAATCCAATTGTCATGATACTTCTGAAAACGCATATATATATGTATGTATTTCAATAATTAATTTACATTTGCTCCTCCCAGATTAGAGTGAGACCTATTTAATTTTCAAAGAATAGCAATTGTCTACAAGTTTCATAAACTGTGACTTGCTTAATAACAACTATAGAAAAACACTTAAAAAGGAGAGAACTTTTTATAACTGTGCAATAGAATGATCATCAAATGAACGATGAAATAGATGAAGCCCGCTTCAAATTCTTTTCCATTCCATTCTTTTTCTATTCTTTTGCAATGACTTTATGCAATGGTAACTGGAAGTACAAAGAAGTTACATTTAGTAATTCTCAGCACGAGAATAATTCATAACAATTTCTCTGTCTGTCTGTCTGTCTGTCTGTCTGTCTGTCTGTCTGTCTGTCTGTCTGTCTGTCTGTCTGTCTCTCTCTCTCTCTCTCTCTCTCTCTCTCTCTCTCTCTCTCTCTCTCTCTCTCTCTCTCTCTCTCTCTCTCTCTCTCACACACACACACACACACACACACACACACACACACACACACACACACGCACGCACACACACACGCACACACACACACACCTCTCTGTTCTGCACGTCATCTGAAGATAATATATTAATTTTAAATTAGAAGAACGATAATTTTTCTTATCGATTAAGGTAAATTTAAGTTAACAATAATACAAGATTGTGTATGTGCTTGGGTAATTCGTTTTCTATCCGATTCTTTTCATTGCATACATTCGTTCGATTAGCATAAACTACTGAATTCATTGATCTATTTCTCTCGCAATTGTTCTTATTAGTCATTTTCTCCCTTTCTCATTCATTTATTGAGTAGAATAACATATGAATATTGATGAATTGTATCAATACAGTGCATAGTCGTCATAGTATCTCGGTATGCCACGAGGTATTTAGGTACAAGAGTGATACGCTAATTAATTAATTCAAATGATTATAATCTATTACACGCCGTATCGAATCACGTTATGTGAAATTATGTATAAATATGGAGACAATTATGGAGAGACTTGATGTGCCAACTATCAAAAAATATATTCCTATTTCAAAGAAATGGTTTTCATAGTGATTCCATGAAAAAATACGAATTTTTATTTTTCAATTTTTCAAAATTTGTCATATTTTTCCCAGCACGTTCAAAAAATATATTTCCACTAATAAGCTATGATTAATTTCTTTTCCAAAAATACTCGAGATAAAAAAATTGTACTGCGAACTAAAATTTTTAAAACTCATTTCATATCCGTCATTCTGCAAAATGAAGAACAGTAAGTCTTGAGCAGGAGATTAAAACATAGCTGTCACAAAGAAAACACAATCTTTCCGAAATACATTAAAAAAATCATAGAAAAAATATGAAGTATTTCATATTTTACCTTCCCGCTGATCACGGAGGAAGACACTTTTTTGCTCACTCTACTCATCCAAGAATCTACTCTGAATAATTAATTTCGTCATCGATACTTGGGTCCAATAATTTATCACTCCGAAAACGCTATAAATCATTACGCGTGAAACAATGATCAAATCATTATCAGACCTAATTTCCGACCTGCACTCATTATGCATAGAGGTCGAAACTTAGGTTTCATTACAATTTAATGATTATTTTTCTTATAATTAGTTACGGTGATTTCGAGGTAACGAATTATTACGCCTGGCCCTTAAATTCCTATCACACACAACTTGACCTCCTTCGAAAAATATACACAATACCGGCATTTTTCACTGAATATGCATCTGTGAATAATTTCGCGAAGATCGGCACAACCTCAATCTTCGATAAACAACATACAAATGAATAAAAATGAGAGGAAGAAAGCAAACACGTCTTCTATAATTTGAAAAGATACGAATTTCGGCTGCTACATCGGCCCAACGGCATGTTGCTGAAACTGATCCAAATGCCTTGATATTTCACGGTGTAGCTGCTCGGGTACAACGCCAACGCTGCTGAAGAGTGATCTGAGCACATTGAGTTCTTCCGTCAGCAATTCAATCCTCTTTTTAAGTAAATCATTATCTTTAACAAGTAACTTCACTTTTTCCTCGGTTTCCCGTGATCGTACCTTCGCCTTTTCTCGACTTTTCCGAACTGCGATATTATTCCTTTCACGTCGCCTTCTGTATTCATCGCTAGCCTTGTCCACAGATTTTGACTGTTTTCTCGCAACAGCAGCAGCAGCAGCAGCAGCAGCCGCCTGATGTTGATGTGACATGACAGGTTTCATGGGTCCTCTCTGTGGTTGTTGATGGTTTTGGGATTGTTGGGGATGCTGATGGTGCACAGGATGCCCTCCCGGTACGGTTGAGGGTGTGAGATTAGTAAAAGTGGGTCCTCCATTGGTGAAAGGTCCATTAGTGGAACTGTAACCTCCGGGTGGATATTGTGGACAGTGACGTCTGTAATCAGCTGGATCGACTGGTTCCTCTTTTATACTAGGCGATTCAGAACTCGAGCTATTGCTGTCACTACAACTGTTACTACCTTGATGATAGCTCGCACCACTATGTACCGGTTGAGGCATATATGCCAAAGTCGTCCTTGGGTATCCAGTCATTCTTCCTTGTTTAACTCCACCATTACCACCACCAAGCATATCTAGGAGACCATCGTTAAAGTGAGAGTCATCGATGAGGTGTTGTAAATCCAATGATATTTCTGGTGTGTTGAGATCCGTAAGTTCACCCGCTGCTGCACAATGTTCAGCATACTGTTGATGCAATGTAGCCTTACTCGCTGATACTTTACTTACAGCAACACTTGTTTGTTGATTGTGGTTAACTTGAAGTGTCGAGTTATTGTTGTTGTTGGTGTTATTATTATTATTATTGTTATTAGTAAGAACTACAGGTTTCTTGAGCTCCGGCGCACCTGGACCCTGGGCCTGGTGAGTAGTCTCGTACATTACCGGTGATTCCATATTATCACTTACTCACGCATCACAGTTGCCTGTTAAAAATTATTTAGTTATTTATGCAAGGTTATGAAGATATAATTCACCAAGTTCCTCAGTCCAGGTATTAACAGTTAAACTTGGTCCTTTCGAATGTTTAGAATTTCGTTTTAAGGTAATTATTACCACATCTTTCACAACAACACTTGGGATAATTATCAACGAATTCAATGTGAACGAAAATTATCAGTCAGTTGTAAAACTATTCCAGCAGTTAACACATTTATCAAATTAAGTCACCAATTCTCATCACCAAAGAATCACGACAACTGGGTGTAACTCATGCTTTGTCAGATTGGGTATAAAACAAAACGAACCGAAACGAAACAATAAGGAAAACTAAACTGAATGACACCAAACGAACGAATGTTGTCACGCGACTGAGTAACCCAGCCGTATGCCACAAGTTTTCAATGTGGTAGGCGCTAACTTCGAGTTCGTTCAAATCAAGAGCGCATGCGCAGACATTTACTCGTTCACATCGTCCCTTCTCTTCTTCGTTATTTCTCCGACTTCTCTTTATGTCATAGAGATGGACATATGGTTTTATTTGAGGTAAAATTGGTTTATCTATATATGAAGTCTTTATTTGTTGAAGCATTGTTTCGGATTTTAAATAATGATATAGTCAAATTTCAAAGATTGAATGGTGCTAATAATAAATGATGAATGATTACATGAAATTAATATTGTCAAATATATAGGTAATTTTTGGGCCATTGATGAATTCCTATTTGAGCAGTAGTATACTGAAATAAAATGAATAGGGACTGCACAACAATAGAAAGAGACAATGTAAGAAAACAGGTGATAACCTTTTTTTTTATCATAAAGTTCAGGAATTTAGTAATGTATGTCCTCGAAACTTTAGAAATTATTGCATATATTTTGAAAGCTTCTCAACAAATAAATAAAAGTGTACAAATTATGCAGGTTAAAAAACTTAAACATTTTTGCATAAAATTTGTTTGTTTTTTGGAATGAAAGCAAGTCGACTATTCTTTGGAAAATAATTTCTGAACTTCGAAATTGGTCGAACAGATTGTAGTATCACGATATTTGACAGGTATTGAGTTTAAAATAAGGCAGGAGGCAGCGAGCATATGGCTGTTACGACATGACTGTTAACATGTCACTAAATTATATTTTCATTCTTTCTTTTCCATCAGTAAATTGATGGTAGGCTTCCGAATGGTTTATACATTCTAATTCTTTTTAATCCTTCCAGTTTGCACAAACTGATAGAAAATTAAAAAAATTGATCATCTAGTTTAGTCCAACTTCAATATTATGCATTGTAATAGTCAGAGCAAAAATGATAGCGTATTTGTAGTTGACGCGGTAATTGAAAAAATAATTAGCGTGCGAACGAGTAGTTTAGGAGAGAAACGGCAATTTTGAAATATCTGTCAAATTTAAAATATATAGATGGGTTATATTTTGGTTAACTCAAATTGGAATCATCAGGCGTGTCTTTTAAGAGAAAAAAAATCAAGTGGATAATTTTTGAAACATGTTTGGAAAATGATTTTGGTACAATGTCGGGCATCTTCTAAACTAATGATCCAATTCAAATCATTCATTTTTGTGTGATATAGCAAACTTCTAGCAAATTTCCAGTGGATATATGAAGTGAAAAAAAAAGACTATGCAAACCAGGATTTTAGTTAAAAATCCACTAAATTGGAATATTTTGGCTTCCGAATGGAAGATTTGCAACCGTTCAATTTGCACAGGTGCTAATTGTCATTGAAAATGATTTAGAATTGTCTGAAACATACAAATACGAAGTTTGAGCACCCCGTGTGTATGTGCGGCACGCCATCTGGTGGTCAAGTTTTTGAAAATTGACGATTCCCCCTTTTTTCATATAATTAATATGAATCATTTTGTGGCTCAGTGAACAGAAATTTGCTGATTATCAACTCAGTTACAGACAAAATTGGAAAAATTTAAAGCACACAACCGTTTATAATGTCAGCATTTAGAAAAGAATCTGGACGTAGCATGTTATAACCCCCTTCATTCATATTTTTATTCAGATTTCTTAATAAACAGTGTTCAATTAATTCATTTATCTTTCGAATACTACTTTCGGACTACTTTGGTGATCACTATCAGAATAGATAACTTTGATCCGGTCGCCAATATAGATACAAAGTATATTCCTGAGGATAGGATATTTAAATATGGCGTCAAGATTTTGGATTACTCTTTTATTTTTGCTTCGAAAACAATGCCTTGTCTTTGATCGATTTTTCGATTCTCTATTTTTAATTGCACATTGTTTAGGAAATTAAGAACTGTGAAAAACTTATTTTTCTACATCGTGCCTATATGCATGTGGTTAAAAATTCGGCATTCTGATAATTATTAATTTTCGGAAAATCCAACATAAATACGATGAAATTTGTCGAAAACAGATCTGAAAAGTTGAGTGGTAGTAGTTAGGATTATTGGTCACTTTGGCACGCCGCTTCAGCTCGATCAACCTAGAGTAGTTCATAAGATATAAGTTCTTTAAACGTTGTTTTTCTTGAATATCTCCAAATCTGCTCAACAGATTTCATTTTTTTTTCAAAATACTCGTTTCATTTATCAGGTGACTCTCAACATCCTCACAATACAGCAGAAGATGGGGAATTGGTGTCCTAAGTGAAAAATAAATCTTCAAATCAGTAGATCCCCCTTGTTCCATAGGAGTCGGAAATATTGAAACTGAATAATAATCGATTCATTTATTCACAGCACGTATGAGTTACTCATAAATATCCCATGATAATACAGTAGTATTTCTCATCTTCCTACAGATAATTAATTTAAAGGGGTGATTCTTCTGAAATTAGTCGTGACTGTCAACTAACATCACAATTAGAACATCAATGTTAAGATGCAAATACTTGCAAGGAGTCAATACTCATTAAATGCAGCAAGTCGATTGACATAAAGACTTTTATTTTTAATAAGTAGATATTTGGATCCGGTAAAATACATTGTTTAATTTATCGTTAATAACTGAATGGACCGTCCCATTGCCATTCAAATTAATCTGATACAGTTGAAAAGAAATAAAAATATATTCGTATATTTGCGATGTCAATTTGTGATAAGTATTTTAGGGCATATATTGTCATTCATAATCTTTTTTAGGATGATTGATTAATTAATTAATTAATCACGAAAAATGTGTCCTTTTAAGGGTAAATAAGTTAAGTAAGTATTTTCAAGGCTGAATATGCTCGCGGGCAATTAAATAGAAGAAACAGATCTTCTCGGGAATAAATCCTTTCAGTAGTAATTCCAGAAGACATAAAAAATTATCACATCCTTCCCGATTCCTTAGTTGCGTAGTAACGAGAGGGAGAAGTTCTGCAGATTAAAAGCCTCAGCATGCAGCGCGATAGATTTTTGTGCGAAACTTCTGCCGATCGTCAATACGTAGGAAAACATGAGGGAAAAATCACCAGCTATAGGTAAATAACGGCTGATATCTTGCGTTGAAAAAATCAAGAAAAAGGAATGTCATTCCGAAGATCAGCGCATAAAGAAATTTAAGCAACCGAGATTAGTTATTCCCATCAATGAATCTTCGGATAATTATAATGATGCAAATACTAGAATAGTGTAAGTATTTTGTTGAGCAAACGGAAATATCCCGTTCAATTCCGCACATTGAATATTACGTCCTCATATATGGGTGATTCTGCGCAAGCAGCGATATTCGTGTCAACGAGGTTTATTACCAAAAAAAATGAATTCATTCATTAATTTTTGGAAAAATTATCACAATATCATATTCGCCTCATAGAGTCACCTAAGTTCACCAGAAATCTCAACCATTCCATTGTATAAATTCATTGTAAACAGTCAAAGAATACAAAAAATGTGACAAACGTCGTCTGTCATTTTGTTCAAATTGACCATTCAATCGATATTTTCTATCATAAATTGATAATAAAAATGAATTATCTCTTTGGGATATGAAAGGCGATGAAAAATCTAACATTTTCCCACAAAAATTAATTATGAACTGTGTATAACAAGCCGGTTATGAAACGTTGGATTTGTCCACGAGTTTTACGAAAAAATGAATAATGACCTCCAGCGCCATTTTATGTCGTTATTACATGACTACTGTTGCATATTTTACTAAAAAGATGTTTAGTACAATGCTTATACTTATCAGTGCCGGTGAATACCTTCTTTTGGTGCAGATTTGCTTAATGACTTTGAAAAAAGGTCTGTCACATTTTTTCATGTCACAAACGTGTTTTCATATTTCTCGGGTCTCATGCGTAATTTTCGAAAATTGACATATATATAGAACCCGTTGGTTCAAACTTGATCCTCATTGGAAATCGATAATAATCAAACCGTTATCGAATGAGATTAAATTAAACACGAAATGTCACTACCTCAAATGTCACAAACGTGGCTTATTTCTCATTTTAGCATTGAAATTAACATTGAAATCAACAACTAAAGTTGTAGCGCAATGGAAGTCAGGAGATCTTTCTAATACCCAAAATATAACGAAAATACGTTCAAAAAAAATTTACTGCCATCTTGATATTTGAAAAAATATTGTGGTAAAAAATCGCTGTTTCCATGGAATTACCCATGTCCGTAAATTAATTAAATTTGTTCTGTGTGTTGGATCTGGAAACATGAGGTTTGAGAAGGTTTTGGACGTGAAAAGAAGTTGAGTAGGGTGCGTTTGGTTAATGTACTTAATTTACTTGGCGCGGTTTTCTTCGTATCACTCTAAAAGTATATATATTAATCAAACGATTTGTCTTCATCCTACCAATCGCGGCAAGTACGTTGATGCTGCAGCTACTAATGTCTTTTTTTCTTCACTCTTCAGATTTGGTGTTTTTTCCTCCATTTCCCAATTTTCCAAATTTCCCAAAATTCTCAATGCAAACGGTGTATTATAAACCCCTCGTGAGGAAACTTGACTTGACGCATCCCTTACGGATCATGCGATGTAGGACTCGACTTGTTCACTTGATCGACTGCTGTTCGATCACAGTTCAATAGGTGACATTAGTCGACTATAGATCGCCGAGCGATCGACCGGCCATCGGCTAGAGATTAACCGCCGATTCACGTGAAAAAAATAGGGACCGCGGTGAATCTGAGGGCGGTGATGAAAAATATGGATATTTAAATATCCATCGTCCATCCTCCACTGAAAAAATAACTCCTCCTCTCCCAAAAAACTATTACGGAATGATATCAAGGACGCTCAATGGACAATTAAATCTCCCATCGATTGAACGAGATTTCATCCCTTCATCTGAATTTAAAAAAAATCGGGACAGCGGTGAATCTGATGGCGGTAATGAAAAATATGGATATTTAAAAATTTATCGTCCCTCCTCTAATGAAAAATAAACTCCTCCTCCCCCAAAAAATATTACGGAATGCAATCAAGGACGTTCATTGGAGAGTTAAACTCCCCATCGATTGACAGCAATTTGATCCCTTCATCTGAATTTAAAAATAATGGGGACCGCGGTGAATATTAGGGCGGTAAAGAAAAATATGGATATTTAAATATCCATCGTCCATCCTCCACTGAAAGATTAATTCCTCTTCCCCCAAAAAATGTTAAGGAATGAAAGCAAGACCGGTTGATGGAGAATTAAATTCCCCATCTATTGAACGAGATTTCATAAAATATGCGACGATGTAAATATGCAATGCCCCGCCCGCCACTCGAAGATTAATTGCTACTCCCTTAGTCAGCATTAAAGGATGAGACCCCTAGCGGACCAAGTTAAGAGAAACTTAATACTTTGGTAAGAGTTACAGATCTCCTGTCGTTAAGAGAAAGTTAAGAGTTCGGTAAGAGTTGAGATAATGTCGGATCCGACAAGTTTTTTCCTGTCGGAGGTGGAGGGGCGGATGTTTTCTCTAAACTCTTCACTCTTGTCAGACTTAAGAGTTCGGATTATCTATTTAATTTTTATCGTTTTTGTACTACTGAGGGGGGGGGGGATGATGTTGTCTCTTAACTGTTAACTCTTGTCAGAGTTTGTAACGTGGCAGATTTTCTTGGAGAGAGAAAACCTGACGTTAACCGCCCTTTTCCCCTGGTCATCGCCAAAAGGCAAACAAATCCTCAAAAAATTAGTTTAGGGCGCCAGTTGCTCTTTGTTTCTCCGGAAGCAACAAACGGGAATACCGCAAAACGTAAACGTAACTAAACCTAAAATCTTAAAATCACTAAATATATACAAAACTTAGCCTAAGGACCAGAGGAAAGGTGTTATTCCC